>CAUYQU010010596.1:0-19784 GCA_963574635.1 Cheracebus regulus | reverse complement strand
CTGTACTTTTTTTTGTTGGTAGCTATTAATTGATGCCTTAACATCAGATGTTGTTATTGGTCTATTCACGGATTAGACTTCTTCCTGGTTTAGTTTTGGGAAGGGGTAAGTGGCCAGGAATTTAGCCATTTCTTCTAGATTTACTGATTTATGTGCATAGAGTTGTTTGTAGTAATCTCTAATGGTAGTTTGTATTTCTATGGAATCATTAGTGAGATCCCCTTTATCATTTTTATGGCATCTATTTGATTGTTCTCTTTTTTGTTGTTGTTGTTAGACTGGCTAATATCCATGATGAACATTGATGCAAAAGTCTTCAATAAAATACTGGCAAACTGAATGCAACAGCACATCAAAACACTTATCCATCATGATCAAGTAGGCTTTATCCTAGGGATGCAATGGTGGTTCAACAGACTCAAATCTATAAAAATAATACATCACATAAACAGAACCAAAGACAAAAACCGCATGATAATCTCAATAGATGCAGAGAAGGCCTTCAACAAAATTCAGCAGCTCTTTATGCTAAAAACTCTCAATAAACTAGGTATCAATGGAACATATCTTAAGATAATAAAAGCTACTTATGACAAACCCACAGCCAATATCATCCTGAATGGGCAAAAACTGGAAGCATTCCCTTTGAAAACTGGCACTAGACTAGCGTGCTCTCTCTCACCATTCCTATTCAACATAGTATTGGAAGTTCTTGCCAGAGCAATCCAGCAAGAAAAAGAAGTAAAGGGTACTCATTTAGGAAAATAGGAAATCAAGTTGTCTCTGTTTGCAAACGACATTGTATATTTAGAAGACCCCATCATCTCAGCCCAAAATCTCCTAAAGATGATACGCAACTTCAGCAAAGTCTCAGAATACAAAATCAACATGCAAAAATAACAAGCATTCCTATACACCAATAACAGACAAACAAAGAGTCAAATCATGAGTGAACTCCCATTCACAATTGCTAAAAAGAGAATAAAATACCTAGGAATACAACTAACAAGCGATGTGAAGGACCTCTTCAAGGGGAACTACAAACCACTGCTCAAGGAAATAAGAGAGGACACAACCAGATGGAAAAACATTCCATCCTCATTGTTAGGAAGAATCAATATCATAAAATGGCCATACTTCCCAAAGTACTTTATAGATCCAATGCTATCCCCATCAAGCTACCACTAACCTTCCTCAAAGAATTGCAAAAAAACACCCTAAACTTCATATGGTAATAAAAAAGAGCCCACATAGCCAAGAAAATCCTAAGCAAAAGAACAAAGCTGGAGGCATCACACTACTTGACTTCAAACTATACTACATGACTACGGTAATCAAAACAGCATGGTACTGGTACCAAAACTGAGATATAGACCAATGGAACAGAACATAGGCCTCAGCAGTAACACCACACATCTACAACCATCTGATCTTTGACAAACCTGACAAAAACAACTAATGGGAAAACAATTCCCTGTTTAATAAATGGTGTTGGGAAAACTGACTAGCCATGTGCAGAAAGCTGAAACTGGACCCCTTCCTTACACCTTATTCAAAAATTAACTCCAGATGGATTAAAGATTCAAATATAAGATCTAACACCGTAAATACCCTAGAAGAAAACCTAGGCAATACCATTCAAGACATAGGCATAGGCAAGAACTTCATGACTAAAACACCAAAAGCAATAGCAACAAAAGCCAAAATAGGCAAATCGGATCTAACTAAACTCAAGAGCTTCTGCACAGCAAAAGAAATAATCATTAGAGTGAACCAGCAATCAACAGAATCAGAAAAAATTTTTGCAACCTACTCATCTGACAAAGGTCTAGTCCAAAATCTCCAAAGAACTAAAACAAATTTACAAGAAAAAAAAAAAACCCACCAAAAAGTGGGCAAAGGATATGAATAGACACTTTTCAAAAGAAGATATTTATGTGGCCAACAAACATATGAAAAAGTGATCACTGTCACTGGTCTTTAGAGGAATTCAAATCAAAACCACATTGAGATACAATCTCATGCCAGTTAGAATGGCAATCCTTAAAAAGTTTGAGATAACAGATTCTGGAGAGCATGTGGAGAAATAGGAATTCTTTTACATTGTGTAAGGGAATGTAAAATATTTCAACCATTGTGGAAAACAGTGTGGGGATTCCTTAAGGATCTAGAAATAGAAATATCATTTGATCCAGCAATCCTATTATTGGGTATATATCCAAAGGATTATAAAACATTTTATTATAAAGACACATGCACACATATGATCATTGCAGCACTGTTCACAACAGCAAAGACATGGAACCAACCTGAATGTCCATCAATGATAGACTAGATAAAGAAAATGTGACACATATACACCATGGAATACTATGCAGCCCTAAAAAAGGATGAATTAATGTCCTTTCTAGGGACATGGATCAATCTGGAAACTATCATTCTCAGCAAACTGATACAAGAACAGAAAACCAAACACCACATGTTATCACTCATAAGTGTGCATTGAACAATGAGAACACATGGACATGGGGAGCAGAACATTTCACAGTGGGGTCTGTTGGGGGTTGGGGGACTAGGGCAGGGATAGCAGGGGGTGGGGATACTGGGAAGGGATAATGTTAGAAAAAATACCTAATGTAGTTTATGGTGGAATGGAGGCAGCAAACCACCATGGCATATGTGTACCTACGTAACAATCCCGCAAGATCTGCACATGTACCCTAGAATTTAAAGTATAATAATAATAATAATAAAGAAACTATTATACTCAATACAAAAAGAGAGACTCCCACCTAACCCATTTTCTGAGGCCAGCATCATCCTGATACCAAAACTTGGCAAAGAAAAAAGAACAACAACATTTTAGGCCAATATCCCTTATGAACATTGTTGCAAAATTCCTCAATAAAATACCTGCAAACCAAATCCAGCAGCACAACAAAAACCTCATCCACCATTATCAAGTCAGCTTCATCCCTCGATGCAAGGCTGGTTCAACACATGCAAATTGTTAAATGTAATCCATTACATAAACAGAACAAATGACAAAACTACATGATTATCTCCATAGATGCAGAAAAGGCCTTCAATAAAATTCAATAACCCTCTATGCTAAAAACTCTTAATAAACTAGGTATTGATGAAATGTATCTCAAAATAATAAGACCTATTTAAGACAAACCACAACCAATAGCATACAGAATGAGCAAAAGGTGGAAGCATTCCATTTGAAAACCAGAACAAGACAAGGATGCCTTCTCTTATCACTGCTATTCAACATAATATTGGACATTCTGTCCAGGGCAATCAGGCAAGAGAAAGAAATAAAGCATATTCAAATAAGAAGAGAGGAAGTTAAATTGTCTCTGTTTACAGATGACATGATTGTGTATTTAGAAAACCCCATCACATCAGCCTAAAATCTTCTTAAGCTGATAAGCAACTTCAGCAAAATCTCACAACACAAAATCAATGCGCAAAAATCACAAGCATTCCTATATATCAATAAGAGACAAACAAAGAGCCAAATCATGAATGAACTCCCATTCACAATTGCTACAAAGAGAATAAAATACCTAGGATTACAACTTAGAAGGGATATAAAGAACCTCTTCAAGAAGAACTACAAACCACTGTTCCAGGAATAACAGAGGACACAAACAGCTGGAAAAACATTCCATGCTCATGGACAGAAAGAATCTATATTGTTTAAATGGCCATGCTGCCCAAAGTAATTTATAGATTCAATGCTATCCTCATTAAGCTACCATTGACTTTCTTCATAGAATTTAAAAAGAAAAAAACTACTTTAAATTTTATATAGAACCAAAAAGAGCCCACATAGACAAGATAATTCTAAGCAAACAGAACGTAGCTGGAGGCATCATGCTACCTGACTTCAAACTATACTACAAGGCTACCATAACCAAAACAGTATGATACTGGTGCCACAACAGAGATATAGACCAATGGAACAGAATGAAGGCCTCAGAAATAATGCCACCCTTCTACAACCATCTGATATTTCACAAACCTGACAAAATCAATGGGGAAGGATTCTCTATTTAATAAATGATGTTGGAAAAACTTGCTACCCATATGTAATAAAAACTGAAACTGGACCCCTTTCTCACACCTTATTCAAAAATTAACTCAAGATGGATTAAGGACTTAAACAAAAAACCTAAAACCATAAAAACCCTAGAAGAAAATTTAGGCAGTAGCTTTTAGGACATAGGCATGGGCAAAGACTTCATGACTAAAACACCAAAAGCGAGGTCAACAGAAGCCAAAATTGACAAATGGAATCTAATTAAAGTTAAGTGCTGCTGCACAGCAAAAGAAACTATCATCAGAGTGAACAGGCAACCTACAGAATGAGAGAAAATTTTTACTATCTATCTGACAAAGGGCTAATATCTAGAATCTACAAAGAACTTAAACAAATTTACAAGAATAAAGCAAACAACCCCATCAAAAAGTGGGTAAAGGATACATACAGATACTTCTCAAAAGAAGACATTTTTGCAGCCAACAAATATATGAAAAAAAGTTCATCATCCCTGGTCATTAAAGAAATGCAAATCAAAACCACGAAGACATGCTCTCTCATTCCAGTTAGAATGGTGATCATTAAAAAGTCAAGAAACAACAGATTCTGGAGAGAATGTGGAGAAATAGGAATGCTTTTACACTGTTGGTAGCAGTGTAAACTAGTTCAACCATTATAAAAGACAGTGTGGTGATTCATCAAGGATCTAGAACCAGAAATACCATTTGACCAAGCAATCCAATTACTGGTTATATATCCAAAGGATTTTAAATCATTCTGGCATAAAGACACATGCACATGTATGTTTACTGCAGCATTTTTCATGATACTAAAGACTTGGAGCCAACCCTAATGCTCATCAATGATAGACCAGATAATACAAAATGGAATAATATGCAACCACAAAAAGGATGAGTTCATGTGTTTTGTAGGGACGTGGATGGAGCTGGAAACCATCATTCTCAACAAACTAACACAGGATCAGAAAACCAAACATCACGTGTTCTCACTCATAAGTGGGAGTGGAACAATGAGAACACATGTACACAGGGAGGGGAACATCACACACTGGGGTCTGTCGGGTGGTGGGGGGATAGGAGAGGGATAGCTTTAGAACTACCTAATGTAGATGATGGGTTGATGGGTGCAGCAAACCACCATGGCATGTGTATACCTATGTAACAAACCTGCAAATTCTGTACATGTATCCCAGAACTTAAAGTATAATAATAGTAAAAGAACTACTTTATGATTCCAGTTTCTTTATTTGCATTCCAGAAAGATGAAGCCTATGCATGCCCTGAACTTGACAAAAATTACAGTAATTATTTTAACATAAAATAGATTATTCTATTGACAGTATATAAAAGATTTGGCTTTACACACACACCGTACTTTCTTCAAAGGTATTCTGGCTTAAGTAGAGTTTCAGAGTTCTCTCCAACAAGCATGAAAATATTTTCCATGTTTTCTTTGGAGTCAGTATGTTATCATTTGCAAACAATCTGCAAAGACCCATAAGAGGCTTTGGAACTTACCCGTGATATTGCAAATTCACAGATTTGCTGTTCTGTGTAGAAAGAGCTTTCATCTGTTCACTGCTAATTTCATATAATGTACTTCTCTATTCTGGAAAGCACTAGAGGTAATGACCTGAATTATACTTTTTCAGCACTGTATCACAAAGAATAAGAAAATGCTCTGAGGGCTGTATACATAGGACACACTTCACCCATTGCTAAAATGATACTTTCTTTGAACTGATATATTGGAACTGTTTTAAAGCCTCTAGTCATCATGGGACATAACGTCTAAAAAGCTGTTTTGAAAAGTAAATATAGCACTGTATTTTTATCAAGTTCACCAGATAACAATTCAACTGGAAAAAAAAACTGTTTGTCTATGGCAGCAACATCATAAGCCATATATCCCTATTATATATACTATATTATGTTTGCTGTAGAGGTTCATAGAGAAATATTATCAACCTTAGAGTCTCCAGAGGATTCGAGTGCACTGGAACTTGAAGTTTCATGTTATGTAAGTATACAGTGACCAAAAACCTAATGTGATGCTTGATTGGGCTATTATTAATTGATGGAGGGAATTTTCTCCTGAGAATGCTTTGAATTCATAGAATAACATCTCTACTTACTTTAAGAGAATATTGAAGATGAACTATGGCCCCTAAGTAGCAATAGGGCAACTTGAAGATTTTCAAGTTAAATATGGCTGTATCCTTTTCTACCATTAGTCATTCTTGGACTATTACTTTAAATAATACTTGACACTCCTTATCTTAGAAATCTTATACTTTATTTTAACTTATTAGCTTATGTAATTTTTTTTGACCTAACTGACTAACAAATATTATGGAATGGCCATATTTTGTTTGCTTTGGCTATATCTTGTTTGCTTTGAGATTCCATAGTTCAATAACTTTCAGATTATATTAGGAGAAAAGTCACTAGATGCACTCCTAGAATGTAAAATGTATCCCTTACTTGCCAAATAGCTAACTGTAGAATTCACCGTTCATTAATTTTTAGGACTTGTAATTTTATTTGCATTTAGGTTTTAGCATTCTGTAGATTTTCATCAATTTGAAATATGGAGAAGAAACTTTCATTTCCACAGGTGACATGAATAAGGCAATAAAATACTATGTAGTACAGAAAATATAAGGAACAGGACCAGTATTCCTGCTGAAAATGATTTTTGTTAAGAACCTCAGTAAATTTTGTTTTTAATTTCTTAAACTGGTTTAAACTTACTCACTAGGCAGTCTTCTCCTTTAATAATAACAGGTATTCAACATTTTATTTGATTTGACAGCAAGCATATAAAAAACAACCAAAAAAGTGTTGGTTTTCATTTTCTTTGACTTTTCACATTACAAAGGACTGCATTAATGCTGCATTTCACAAATTAAAGTAGACCCTATTACTCCTCACAATGGATCTTGCTGAAATAGTATTGCAAGCATTTTGTAGATCAACTGATTTCAACATTATGGAAAAGGCAATTTAGACTTGCCTCAATGTAAGCAAAAATTTAGAGAAAAGCTAGACAAAAGAGCCATTTATAGCATGACTATGTGCTTTGATAACATTCAGATGTCCGCATCCATTTGCAGTTCTATTGCTAGAAACGCTAAGTTGAGTGGTCTGCAACATTGAAAATTTAGTTCGGCAATAAGCCATTTCCTGCAAAACAATGTACTGAAGCATATCACCTTCTGATTCTAAGTCTCTGTGTTTGACTGAGATCTTACAAATAACGGCACAACAAGAGTCCTGAAAAGAGTACAATGTTCCCAGAAACTGAGTACTCCACAGAGGACAGGAATGGTGAGTGAAAGACAAGTCCTCACTTGTAGGTACTTTCCCTTATTCTCACTGGCACACCCTCATACTTTCCCCTTACTCCCTAGGCCCAGGAACCATATGTGGAGGCAGCAAACCACATTGCCATGTGTGTACCTATGCAACAATCCTGCATGATCTGCACATGTACCCCAGAACCTAAAGTATAATTAAAAAAAAAAAAACCTTTGAAAGATGCAATTGATATTAGCATAAATAAAAAGGGCACAAATCAATGAGAAAATAAATTTCTCTGGGACAAACTCATTGTTTTCCCTGTGTTCCTATTTTTTAAGACATCTGCTTTCATTTTAATAAAAACGAAAACCACAATATTTTTTTACCATTTATATAATACTATATGATATTATGCCTCAAAGGACAGGTAGGGAGTAGACAGAAGCGACTTGATTGGTTATAATAAGGTAAAAATTAGGGAATAAGCTTGTCTCTTTCCTGCACTTTGGCAAAAGTAGAGTCATGTTTGAACTAGAGAACTAACAATTTAACAGTCTAAACATCATGTAATTTTCTTACAATGTAAAAATGCCCATAGACTCAAGAGAACAGCATTCATATCTTTTCAACTTAGTATTTAAATACCATAATTATTCTATCAGCTACTTCTTCAAGTGTCATCTGTTCGGTCAGTATACATTTAATGCATATATATTTAGGAGATATATTTTAAAATAGTGCTCCTCAGAACATACTTTTTATATTTGTATTTCGGTGTGGGAGGTAGCAACTGAGTGGTGGATGGTGACACCAAATTTGATATATATGTCAATATATCTAATTTATTGCTGTAGAACTGAGGAAGTTTTGCTATAACTTGGCTTTTCTACCCTCCTATAGTTACTCATGGGAAGAACCCTAAGTAGTTTGAAAGAAATAAGATTTGTAAACATATATCAGAGAGAGTGAATCTAGGCTTAGAAGAGTCTTGAAGCATTATCCTAAATAAAATTCCATGCTTAGATTTGGATTGAGATTATACAAACCCACCTTCTCCACCAAAGGGTTTTATTGGTCTGTTTGACTTCTCTGGTTTCCATCCTTCTTCTTTCAAAGCAAGTTTATTGAAATCAAAGTCCATTTTTATTTTACCAGTTCTCTTATCTACTAGCACCTAGGAGTAAATCAATATATCCTTTAATTAAAGTATAAAGAAATTAACAAATAAATTGCCTGTTTTGCCTTCCAAGGTTCTAGGTAGCTTCTTTGTCATTCTTGGATAAGTGGGTTTTGTTGTTTACATAACAGTTCTATGTGAAGAGGAGAAGTCTATATTCCTATTGTATCTCATGTCAAAGCTGCTCTTGCCTGGGAAAATATATAGAGAATCTGGAATTCTCCAGATCATACGGGGAAAAAAAGTCTTATCAAAAGCACCATTTGCTTGCTATATAACAATTTTCTGTAGAACAATCAATATGATTTGAAGCTGTGTACTTTTGTATACCTCAAACCAGGAAGGTACCACTCTACTATATGCCCAATGTAACCTTCATACAATATCATCTGATACCTTGTAACTAAGCAGGAAACAAAACACCAAAGATACCTCTGTGGCACTATACATTACTAAAAGCTAATGACAATAAATTTCAGAAAAACAGATGCAATATTAAAATAAGGCTGAAAATGTACCCCTCTTACATTTATTCTCTATGCTAATGATAGTTTGGGAAATCATAAAAAGCAGCACATATTTATTTCTGAATTATTATTTTATTTTTAAACACACTGTGAAATAATACTAAAGTATTAGTAGGTGATAAACACAATTTGACAGGGATGAAGTTTACAAATGGAATAATCATAAACAGAGACAAATAAAAAAATGGAAGCATGACCATTTTAGGGCAATATTGAAGAATGAACTAGATGAAATGTGTTACTTGAAGAGTTTGTATGGCTGCTTCTTGGAAACCGTAGGACTGAGCAGTCCATTTTTCAATCTAAGGTTCCATTCAGTCCCTTTCCTGCTCCTTTTATTGGTTAAATTCCAAATATCTATGCACATAACTACCCTTCTCACTATATTATAAATTTCTAGTCTACATGAGCAGCCTGACTCATCTTTGTATCTTCTAATGTGCCTGAAGTATAGAAATCAAATAGCAGTTGCTCTATATATGCTAATAATAATGTAATCCTAAAAGAAGATATATATATCTCATTTAGGTAAGTCATTCCAGAAAAGGAAAACAAAAGATGAATGCCCACTTAAGCCCTTTTTATCCTTAAAGAATTAGGGCTTCATATACTATACTTTTGCTTTTCATAAGAATATTGCCCACTTTAACTAATAACTACAGGAAGTTCATACTTTTCCTGGACATATTTTTCACAAGATTGATGATTCAATCTTGGGTAACATTGCCAAAGCATAGATACAGCATAAAATTGGCTACTTCCCAAATTTAAACAATGTAGCAGATTAAAGGAGGTTGGGTATAGAAATGAAAATAGTATGTCACTGGAATTCAAAAGCAGGTACAGCCTAAGGCTGTTTGATTTGCACCAGCATAATCACATTTAAAGAAAGTAAAAAAATATGTCTCCTTAATGGAAGATCTATTCCTACCAAGAAATAAGTTGTGTCCTCCTGTCTAAAGCATGCTAATATGGCACTTCTCTAACAAGCTTGCATTGCCTCTGGATAGGTATATTTGGCTAAAATGTGAAGGGTTTTAAGTCTGTTTTCTGCTTTAAGATTAGGTCATACTAAGTATTCTGATTCACTGTTCTTTAGATCTACAATTAATTTCAGCCAGGTTCACAAGGGATTGAGTTTCATTCTTTGGTCAAACACCAACATATTAGAAAAACACAGTCATAAAGATAATAGGGACAGAGTCAATTCTTTTAGTCATTAATAAACTGAACCAAAAAAATACTATTCACTAATAATTGATAATAAGATTTAGAAAAACAATTCCACAATTTTAATGAGGAATCTATTTTATTTTAGAGAAAAAATCTTTGATGAATCAGGTTCATTCCATCAAATTTCTTAGGTTGGAGCAATGAAAATATGCATTTGTACAATTACAAATGAAACTGAACTTGCCTAGAGAGCCAGCATAGACTGTTCAGGAACAGAAATCTGCTTCACCATAGAAAAATCCATTGATGACTAATGCAGACATCTTGGATGAAGGAAAACTTAATAGTAAGCTATTGCTAACATAAGCTATTAGACATATAATATATATATATTCATATATAACTTCAGATGTCTTCCACCTATCCAAATTGTGCCAGTGTATTCATCTATTTTGTATTACTATAAAAGAATACCCAAGGGTAGGTACTTTGTAAAGAAAAGAGGCTTATTCTGACCATGGCTGTGAAGACTGTACAAGAAATATGGTATAAGATTGACTTCTGGTGAGGTCTCAGGAAGCTTTTAGTCATGGCAGAAGGGAAACAGTAGCAGGCATGTCACTTGGCAAGAGAGGGAGCAAGAAAGAGAAGGAAGTGGCACACTCTCTTAAATATCCAGCTCACCTGTGAACTAATGGAGGGAAAACTCATTACTGTGAAGACAGCACCAAGGCATTCATGAGGAATCCACCCCTATGAGCTAGACACCACCCACTAGTTCCACCTCCAACATTTAGGATCAAATTTCAACATGATACTTGGAGGAGACACATATGTAAACCATATCAACCAGTTCATATAAAATTCCAAGAATCATGTTACATTTAATCCAAGAATGAATTAAAAGTTAACCAGGTTATTATGTATACCAATTTTGAAACCTGAAAAAGTAGCCTATTAAAAAACAAATGTTTGAAAATTAGGATAAAGTTAAATTTACTTGCCAAATGAGATAAATCACATATAAGTTAATAATTACACTTTAGAAATAATAACTAGAATGACATTTTAGAAAACACTTTAAGTAATATAAACTGACATAATATTAACCTTATGTTAAACTGAGACATCAGTCAAGTTCTTCCTTTCTTTCAGGGTCATCATTATGACCAAACATGTTTGTATATATGGCTATATAAAAAATAAATTAGCCTGTACTTTATATTGTGAGAAATATACTTTCATTAGAATAGTTTACTTAAATGTCATTTGTTCTTATTTATAAAATGGAGGCAAAGGCCCTCTATATTTTTAATCTATCTAAATTTTAGCATTTAAGATTTTAAGGTTTAATTGTAAGTTTATTGCAGATAGTATGCTAATATGTGGAACAGATATCGAGAACTGATATGTGTTGTCTTAGGACAACATTATCACTCTATTATAATTTATTTTACCTAAAATGTCCATTCTTTGATATAAGCATGTTAATTAACCTCATAAACTCATTTTTGAAAATAATTTTAAGTTCACTTTGAGAATAAAGTTCTTCAATAAGATTGCTACTTTCATAAATTATATGTAGGCAAATGGGCATATGCAGGAAAACTTAACTATTAGAGAACACCAATTTAAAAATTCAATATACTTTTTCTTAAGAATTGGTTATGAGTAAAACAATGTGGAAAATTCTTTGTGGGATTTCGAAGCTGCAGTAGCCACCCTCACCCTATACATATTTGCACCTATGCTCATCTATATGAAGGAAGCAGAGAGACGGACAAGACACATTTCCCATTCTTACATTCAGAGTATAAAAGTGAAACCAATGACTACTAACAAATTGAAAAGTTATGAAAGAAATAGCATGCATATACACAGAAGAATATTGAACATGGGGTCGTTCTAACAAAGTAGGTTGCGGAGATGGTGGGTGTTTTTTTTCTTTTATGTTGAAACCATGTAATTGCCAATGCAAAATGGAAAACTGGCAATAAAAGCACCATTTACATGAGAAATTGCTCAGTGCCCCCACACATACTGCTTTTCATGCACAATACAAAATAGTTCCATTTTTAGTGGAACATATGCTAAATGTTTAAGCTCAAAGATGATTTAGACAAAGTGAAAAAGATTTTTTAAACATTTATTTTACACTTCACGGGATTCATTTAGATTGGCAGATGTTCTAAGACCAAAAGAAAAGTAACTTAACTAACTAGTGAAAACGACAATGTTTGAGAAGACAGCAAGGGGGAGAAAAAGAAAAATCTGTCACCTTGTGTCATTCAGTATCAGAAAGCATATAAATAAGTAAATGAGTAATAAATAAATAAAAATCCAGAGGAAATCTAATAGTTAAAATACTGAAGGAGTTCCAAATTATTTTAGGTACCTACAGCAAATGATATATTGATTTTGCTGTTAAACTGCACAGCTGTAACCAACACATTAGACATGGAAGATAAAAGCAATGACTAAAAGCATCTTATTTCATCTGTCACACCTGAGGCACTGCCTTCTTCAGACTTTTAGCATATTAGCACAGAAAATCAATTAGGTAAAGAACTAAACAAATGAAGGGAAAATAAAAAAGGCCTTATTCACAAAGTGTCAAGGATGTCAACAAGCTCAGGAGACTTCAGTAAACTATGTGGTATCTCCAAATAAACCATAACTACTTTTTTCTGAACTTTTTAAAAGTCAGAAATTATGTATTATATAATCCTCTAAGCCTATTTTGGAAGGTCCTCAGCCATTAAAAAACACATGATAACACAAAATTGCTTATGGACAAAAATGAGCTATCTATAAAGTACACATCCGAGTATTTTGTTTGCTTAAAGTTTGGTATATACACATCTCTTAAATAATAAATATTCGGTGTCATATAAGACCAAAAAAATCCAATGTAGCTATTTTCCTAATACATTCTCAACATGATTATGCATATGGATCGTGATATAAAGGCCCTTGGTACTTAAATTTGTATTGCCAGTACTGTGTTTTTATGGGGCCCCCAAATTTGCAGTACAACTTAAGTGATTAATCTTCTCAGCTATTGAAATAATATTTATCACAACAATCAAATGATTCTTTTTAAAATAGACCAAGCACTAAGCATTGAATCAACCTTAGAGACTTTGCTAGCTTAAAGTGCCATGGCATTAATCTTTCTTTAAGGAACTTATTATTTCCTACTAAGAGAAGCATACTTCTTGAGAGAAAGTCTCATAAAGTATCACAGGGAATGTATAGAAGTCACATTTGGACACTGAAATTTAGTCTTATGGCCAATGCTTACCCATTTTCTTGCAATTTCACCAAATTTTAAAACTATTTATTATTTGTATCATTATTTCTTAAACTACTAGAACATAGTACCATCTTATCAATTTTCAAGTCACTTCTACTTCATCTCATTTACATAGAGCTATTAATCTAGAAACTCATTTTTCTTCTTTATTCATATTCATTTTCTCCTCATAAAAAACACTGTGGTATTCCATACACAGAGCTCCACAAGTTCTAGCTATGTTGTGACCAAATTTCCAGTTAATCACCTCTTGCATTTGCTTGTGACTACTGCCTTCTCATATTAATTACTGATGTCCAGATATCAAAACCTCTCCCATGAAGACCTGATTTTCCCACTTTCCTTACTGGTTTGCTTCTTGTTCCTCAGGGTCAATACTAGCCACTAACTCTCTACACCCTGCTTCCTCACCTGAGACTCAAATTAACAAATACTCACTGTAGGTCTGTTATGTCTCAGACACTGTGTTGTCACTTTTATATGTGTTAAAGCATATATAAATTAGTAATTTGAGTCTCATAACTATCTTACAACATATTAGTTCAATTTCACACATGAAAAAACAAACATGGAAAAGGTAAGAAATTAGCCAAATCTCATAACTTCATTTAGTCATACTGACACTCATTAAAGTCTTGATCTTTGTTACCTTCTCCTAATAAATGGCTCTAGATTTTCTTCTTTATACATGATAATTCATCAGATTAGCTCTTTGTCATCTCAGATTTATATGAAGCCCCAAGAAAAAGAAATAGAGGTCCGTGTTCAAAATATCCAATGTGCCTATCAATCAAAATTGCCAACATCCCTTCCATATTAATACACACGTGGAAGAATGATTGTGACCTTTGGGAGTAAGTTTAATGGGAGAGAGAGAAAAGATAGGGAGAAAGAAGCATGAAACATAAAACCCTGAGACTGAGAAAGAAAGCAAAAGAGGAAAGTATGTGACATATCCTGAAAATCAGCCTAGGTTGGTGCTCAGGAAAGTACCTTGAAGTAAGTGTGTATTAATAAAGCATAGGATTCAAAAAGCAATTCTAACCCACTTCACAATTTCTTTTGGATAAAATGTTCTTTTTATAGCAAAAGTTTTATATGGAAATGCTACTTTCAATAGAGAATACCACCAGACCAGAACTCAATCTTTTATCAATGAGCAAGACATAAATTTGAGCACATTATGTAAAGACAAATTTTCTAAGATTGAAACAAATGTTCAGGAATACCTACTTTCAAATAACCTGTTGTGAAAATGTTGAGGTTCTTTAAATAAAAATTGAAACTTTTTGGAAAGTGGCAGAACAAGATGGCAAAAAAGAAAGCTCCACAGATTGTCTGCCCTCCCCACAAGGATGCCAAGTTAACAACAGTTACACAGAATAAAACACATTCTTAAGAACAAAAAAATCAGGTGAGTGGTCACAGTACCTGGTTTTAATTTCACATAGCTGAAAGAGGCACTGATGACGTAGAAAAGACAGCCCTGAACAACTGATGCCACCCCTACTCAATCCCTGGCAGTGCTGGCCTGTTAGAGCAAAAAGGAAAATCAGACCAAACTCAGCTAATGCCTGCCCACAGAGGAAACATTTAAACGAGGCCTAATCAGAGGGGAATTGCCCATTCCAGTGGTCTGAACTGGAGTGCCCACAAACCACACCACCAAAGGCCAAAGTACTCTTCATCTCTAAGTAAACTTAAAAAGCAGTCTGGACCATATGGACTGCAACTCTTATAGGCGAGTTCTAGGGCTGAACTAGGCACAGAGACAGTGGACTTAGGGGGGTGTCATGTGACCTACTGAGACACCAGCTGGGGCAGCCAAGGGAGTGCTGGCATCACCCTTCCCCTAAACCCAGGTTGCATAGCTTGAGGCTCCAAAAGATACCCCTTCCCTAAACATGAAGAGAGGAGAGAAAAGAGTAGGAAGGCCTTTGTCTTGCATCTAGGATGCCAGCCTAGCCACATAGGATAGGGCACCAGTCAAAGTCATGAGGCCCCTATTCCAGGCCCCATTCCAGATGATATTTCCAGACACACCCTGGGCCAGTAGGAGAGTTGCTGAATTAAAAGAAAGGACCTAGTCTGCCAATATTTATTATCTGCTAACTGAAGAGTCCTTGGGCCTTGAATAACCAGCAGTAATACCCAGATACTACATCAAGGGCCTTGGTGAACCTTTGTGACTTGCTAGGTTCAGATGAGACTCAGCAAATTACCAGCTATAGTAGCTATGGGGAAAAACTCTTGCATAAGAAAAGCAGAAGGAAAAGTAAAGGGGACTTTGTCTTGCATCTTAGGTACCAACATCACCGCAGGATGGTAGAACACTAAGCAGGCTAGGGTCCCTGACTACAGGACTTAATTCTTGGATGGCATTTTTGGATGCTTCCTGGGCCAAAGGGGCACCCAATGCCCCTAAGGGTGAGACCCAGGCCAGGCAGCATTCACCACAATCTGACTTAAGAGACCTTGGTCCTTAATGGAACATTGGTGAAGGTCTGGCAGTACTTCTTGTTGCCAAGACTGGCAGTGGCTACAGGGTGAGACTTCTCTGCCATTGGAAAGGGGAGGGAAGAGTGGGAAGAACTGCATCTTGTGGTTTGAATGTCAGCTCAGCTGCAATATAATGGAATACTAGGAAGACTTCTAAGTTTTTTTCCTCTAGTCTCTGACTCCCAGTAGCACTTCTGGAAGTCCCCTGGGGCCTTGGGGACCTTGTCAGCCTGAAGGGAAGACTGGCAGGCTCTGGCACCTACTGATCGTAGAGCCCCAGAGCCTTAAGCAAACATTGGCAGTAGCCAGGGAGTGGTTACAGCAGCCCTTGGGTGTGACAGAGTGCTATGCTGGCTTCAAGTCTAACCCAGTGCAGTCATAGTGGTGGCGAGCACAGAGGTACTTGTGTCACTTCACCTCCAGCTTTAGATGGCTCAGAAAAGACAGAGACTCTGCATGTTTGGGACAAAGGGAAGAGAACAAGACTCCCTACTTGGTAATTGAGAGAATTCCCCCAAATCTTGTCCAGGATTATCAAGTTGGCTCCTCTACAAGTCTGCAAGAACCACATCACTACTACGTATGGGGTGCCCCTCAAGCAGAAACAACTTAGATTACAACACCCAAATCCTTTCAAATATCTCGAAAGCCTTCCCAAGAAAGATGGCTACAAATAAGCCCAGAGAGTATAGGCTATGATAAATATCTAGCTCTTCAGTGTTCAGAGACTAAAGAATATCTGCTAGAATTAACATCATCCAGGAAAACATGTCCTCACCAAATGACCTCAATAAAGCACCAGGGATCAATCCTGGAGGATCAGAGATATGTGACCATTCAGCTAGAGAATTCAGAATAGCTGTGTTGAGAAAAACTCAAATAAACTCAAGATAACGAAGAGAAGAAATTCAGAATTCTGTCAGATAAATTTAACAAAGATACTGAAAATCATAAAAAGAATCCAGCAGAAATTCTGGAGCAAAAAACTGCAAGTGGCATACTGAAAATATATCAGAGTCCTTTAACAGCAAAATGGATCAAACAGAGGAAAGAATTAGTGAGCTTGAAAACATGCTATTTTAAAACACACAGTCAAATGAGATAGAAGAAAAAGCAATAAAAAAATAAATAAATAACATTTACAAGATCTAGAAAATAGTCTCAAAACAGCAAATCTAAAATTGTATTGGCTCTAAAGAGGAGATAAAGAGATGATAGAAAGTTTATTCAAAAGAATAACAGAGATCTTCCCAAACCTAGAAGAAGATATCAATATGTAAATATACGAAGGTTACAGAAAACCAAGCAGATTTCACCCAAAAAAGACTACCTCAAGGTATTTAATAATCAAACTCCCAAAAGTCAAGGATAAAGTATCCTAGAAACAGCAAGAGAAGAGAAATAACATACAATAAAGTTCCAATACATCTGGCAGCAGACTTTTTAGTGAAAACCTTATAGGTCAGGAGAGAGTGGTATAATATATTGAAAATGCTGAAAGAAAAAAAAATAAATAAACTTTTACTTTAGAAAAGTATATGTGGTGAAAATATCTTGCAAACATTAAGGAGAAATAAAGACTTTCTCAGACAAACAAAAGCTGAGAGATTTCATTAATATTAGACCTGTCCTATAAGAAATGCTAAAAGAGTAATTCAATCAGGAAAAAAGATATTAATGAGCAATAAATTACCACCTGAAGGTACAAAACTTACTGATAATAGTGAGTACACAGAAAAACAGAATATTATAACATTGTAACTGTGATGTGTAAAATACTCTTATTCTAAGTAGAAAGACTGAATGATGAACCAATCAAAAATAATAACTACTACTTTTCAAGACAGAATTAATACAAGGAGATATAAATAGAAACAACAAGAGATTAAAAAGAGGGACACAAAGGTAAGGTGTAGGGTTCTTATTAGTTTTCTTTTTGTTTGTTTATTTATGCAAATAGTGTTAAGTTGTTATCAAGTTAAAACAATGGGTTATAAGATATTATTTTCAAGCCTCATGCTAACCCCAAACAAAAAACATACAATGGATACACAAAAAATAAAAAGCAAGATACTAAATTCTATCACCAGAGAAAATCACCTTCACTAGGTGAAGGCAGAAAGATAAGACCATAAAACAAATGAAAAACAAATTTTAAAATGATAGAAATAAATCCTTACTGATAAATAATAACACTGGATGTAAATGGGCTAAACTCTTCAATCAAAAGACATAGACTGGCTGAACAGACAAAATGAAAAGAGACTCATTGATATGTCATCTACAAAAAATATACTTCATCTATAAAGACACACACAGACTGAAAATGAAGGGATGGAAAAAGACATTCCATGCCAATGGAAACCAAAAAAGAGCAGGCATGGCTATGCTTACATCAGACTAAATAGATTTCAAGACAAAAATACAGGAAGTTATAATAAGGTCACTATATAATGATAAACTGGTCAGTTCAGCAAGAGGATATAACAATTTCAAAATATATAAGCACCCAACACTTGAGCACCCAGATATATAAAGCAAATATTGTTAGAGCTAAAGATATAGATAGTTCCCAATACAATGATAGCCGAACTTCAACACCCTACTTTCAGCATTGGATGAATCTTCCAGATAGAAAAATCGACAAAGAAATGTCAGGCTTAATCTGCAACATAGACCAAATGTGTATGTCTAATAATTATGTACAAAACACTTTATTCAATAGCAGACGAATACACATTCTTTTCCTCAGCACAAGGAACATTCTCAAGGATAGATCATATATTATGTCATAAAGTATAAAAATATTCAAAAACATTGAAATAATATCAGGCATCTTCTGTGAACACATTGGAGTAAAACTAGAAATTATTTACAAGAAAAATTCTGGAAACTAAACAAATACATAGAAATGAAACAATATTCCCTGGAGTGAGCAGTGAGTCAATGAAGAATTTAATCAGCAAATTGAAAAATTTCTTGAAGCAAATGATAACAAAAACACATTGCACCAAAACCCATAGGATACAGCAAAAGCAATACTAAGAGGTAGGTCTATACCTATAAGTGCCTACCTCAGAAAAGAGGAAAAACTTCAAATGAACAATCTAATGATGCATCTTAAAGAACTAGAAAAGCAAGAGCAAACCAAACCCAAAATTAGAAGAAATAATAAAGATCAGAGCAGAAATAAACAAAATTGGAATGAAAAAATACAAAAGATAAATGAAAAAAATTGTTATTTTTGAAGCTAAACAAAGTTGAAAAACTGTCAGACTAACAAAAAATAAAATTAGAAATGAAAAAAGATATACTATGACAAATACTGCAGAAACTCAAAGGATCATTAGTGGCTACTATGAGCAATTACATGCCAATAAATTGGAATATCTAGAAAAAATAGACAAATTCATAGATATATACAACCTACCAAAATTGAACTGGTAACAAATCCAGAACCTGAACAGACTAGTAACAAGTAACCAGATTGAAGCCATAATAAAAATCTCCCAGTGAAGAAAAGCCAGGACCTGACTGTTACACTGATGCATTCCACCAAACATTTAAAAATTAATACTAACTGGACAGGGAAAATGTGGCACATATACACCATGGAATATTATGCAGCCATCAAAAACGATGAGTTTGCGTCCTTTGTAGGGACATGGATGAACCTGGAAACCATCATTCTCAGCAAACTGACACAAGAACACAAAAT
>CAUYQU010010595.1:0-45681 GCA_963574635.1 Cheracebus regulus | reverse complement strand
TTGACGCGGCCTGAACTCGAAGACCCCCATCACCCTTGCCGAGCCCAGGGTAATGCTGCAAGTAGCGGGTAAGTCCATTTCATTCTTAGTGGACACGAGGGCTACTTATTCTGTGCTGCCTTCCTACTCAGGACCTAGCATCCCTTCCCAGGTCTCAGTCATGGGAATTGATGGCAGACCTTCCCGCCCTAATCAAACACATCCTCTAGCCTGTACCCTCGAGGGACACCCCTTTTCACACTCCTTCCTAAACATACCCTCATGCCCAGTTCCCCTTTTAGGGCAAGACATTCTCCAGGCGGTGGGGGCCACTCTCCAGCTCACCGGCCCCCTGCACTCAGGCTCGTCATCCGCCCACTTCCTACTGCCACTGTTAACTGACACCACGCCCTACCCTAACCCTTCCCTTGAACCCCCCATTTCCCCTGACATTGTTAATCCTCTAGTGTGGGATACCTCCAAGCCTGTAGTAGCCAAACATCATACCCCGGTAAAAATACTCCTGAAAGATCCTACCCACTTTCCTTCACATCCTCAATTCCCCATCTCAAAAACCCACCGTCAAGGCCTAAAGCCCATCATCACCTGCCTGCTAGCCCAGGAACTGCTTATTTCCACCAGTTCCCCTAGTAACACCCCTATCTTGCCGGTCCAAAAGCCATCTGGTGACTACCACCTGGTCCAGGACCTACGCCTTATCAACAAGGCAGTAATACCCCTCCACCCTGTAGTCCCCAACCCCTACCCCCTATTATCAAACACTCCCTCCACTACCTCTCATTTTACAGTCCTTGACCTCAAGGACACCTTTTTTACCATTCCCCTTCACCCCGAGTCCTATTTTCTCTTTGCCTTCACCTGGACCAATCCTGACACCAAACTGTCACAGCAGCTTACCTGGACGGTCTTGCCTCAGGGGTTCAGGGACAACCCTCACATCTTTGGGCAAGCCTTGGCAGCCGACCTTAGCTCCTGCCCCCTCCAGCCCAGTCTCCTTCTCCAGTACGTAGACGACCTGTTACTTTGTAGCCCCTCCCTCTCCCTATCTCAACAGCATACTGCCACTCTCCTTAATTTTCCTGGATCTCAAGGATACCGAGTATCTCCCTCCAAGGCACAATTATCAGTTACCTCAGTAGTCTACTTGAGCATTTGCCTCACTCCTAAAACTAAAAGCCTAACAACAGACCACTGGAAGTCACTTCTTTCACTGCAGCCACCGGAAACTGCCAACCAGATTCTCTCCTTCCTTGGATTTATAGGATTCTTCCGCCACTGGATACCTAACTTTGCCTCTGGCTAAACCTCTGTATGTGGCAGCTAAGGACACCCCCACAGGGCCTCTCTCCCAACCTGGGGTCATAAAACGGGCATTTAAAACCCTCCAAACTGCTCTGTTCACCACGCCCCCACTTCATCTGCCAGACCTCAGTCGCCCCTTTTCCCTGTTCACTGATGAAAAACAGGGCGTTGCTGTTGGAGTTTTAACCCAACCCCTGGGTTCTGTGCTCCGCCCTGTAGCCTATCTATCAAAACAACTTGACCCCACGGTTAGGGGGTGGCAGCCTTGCCTGCGGGCCCTGGGAGCAGCAACAGAACTTACCAAAGAATCCCTGAAACTTACCCTGGGCCAGCCCATTTCAGTGTTCTCTCCTCACAGGCTTACTGACCTCCTCTCCCACAAATATCTCGCTCACTTGGGGCCCTCCTGTCTGCAGGAGTTCCACCTGCTCTTCATTGAAAATCCCGCAGTGTCAGCCTTCATCCCACTTCCCCACTCAACCTGGCTACCTTACTTCCTCTCCCATCCTTTCCCCCTCCCCAGCTCACTGCTGCCCTGAACTAATAGATGTACTTGCCAAACCCCGGGAGGGCCTATTTGACCTTCCTCTACCTAACCTTCCTCTACCTAAGGTCTACATAGAAGACCTTACCTTCTATGTAGACGGGAGTTCAATAATGACAGCCAATGGGCAGCGAAAGGCAGCCTATGCAGTAGTCACAGATTCAGCCACCCTCGAGGCATGTCACCTCCCTGATGAAACCACATCACAGAAGGCGGAGCTAATTGCCCTAACCCGAGCTCTCACACTAGCACAGGGAAAGCGAGCTAATATCTATACTGACTCACTCAAAATAAGCTTTTCTTATTACCCACTGTCACTCTGCTCACTGGAAAGAGTGGGGGTTCCTAACCACAAGGGGGTCCCCCATAGTCAATGCTACCCAGATCTCTAATCTCCTGCAGGCCCTATAATTGCCCAAAGAAGTTGCTGTCATTCACTGCCGTGCGGCACCAGGCCCAGCAGGATGCCGTTTCCCGGGGCAATGCAAGGGCAGATACAGCAGCAAAATTTTTAACCAATGCTAAATTAATCCCAACTCCAGTCCTTTTTCTCACCATGGCTATACCGCCGGTTTACTCGCCATCAAAAAAACAGGCCCTCATATCAAGAGGAGGAACTAAGTCTGATCAGGGCTGGATCTTCCTAAATGACAGGATCGCCCTTCCATGGGAACAGGCTCCTAAAATTATTACTGAAATCCACTAATCCTTACATATAGGGCCCAAGGCGTTGCACCGCTTTGTGCAGCCCCTCTTTTTCTCGCCGGGTCTGCAACAAATAATTGAGCAGGTACACAAGGCATGCGTTAATTGCTCTAAGGTCTTGTCTCAAGGGGGCTTAAGGCCACGATTTCCCACCCACCAGATGCGTGGCAACCTACCGGCCCAAGACTGGCAAATAGATTTTACTCATATGCCCACTCACAAAAAACTTCCCTACCTCCTAACCTTTGTAGATACCTTTTCTGGATGGATTGAAGCCTTTCCCACCTCCAGGGAAACCGTGGACACAGTGGCCTCCCTCTTAGTTCAGGAAATCATCCCTGGCTTCAGCCTACCTGCAACCATCCAGTCAGACAACAGTCCAGCATTTACAGCTCAGGTAGTCCAGCTGGTCGCCAAGTCTCTCAATGTCTCCTGGAAACTACATATCCCCTGCCACCCCCAGTCATCGGGTAAAGTTGAATGGGCTCACGGCATCCTCAAAGATCATTTGGCCAAACTCACCATCCAGGTAAAACTCTCTTGGCCCACACTCCTGCCCCTTGCTCTGGTCCGGGTCCAAGCCACCCCACGGGGACCAACCGGCCTCAGCCCCTTTGAACTGCTGTACAGCTGGCCTTTCCTGGTCTCCCATAATCTCCCAGTGCAACCACCTCCCCTGACCTCCTACCTCCCCTATCTCTCTCTCCCCCGCCACTTACTCAGGGAACACGCGGATCGCACTCTCCCCGTCGTCCCAGCACCAGAGGACCCCCACCCAGCAGCACCTCTCCAGCCGGGCGACAGTGTTCTCCTCCGGGAGCTCAAACCAGGATCCCTGCAGCCCAGGTGGTCGGGACCCCACATTGTCATCTTAACTACCTCCATGGCCGCCAAACTCCTGGGTCACACTCCGTGGTATCATGTTGTCCCGCCTCAAGCTGGCCCCCCGAAATGATCAGTGGAGGTCCGAACCCTTGGGCCCCACTCGCCTCCGTCTCACCCATGGCCTGTCTCCCCCTAACCCTCCAAAGCCTCCTCCTAGTAGTCCTTCTAATAACTCCCCTTAAAGCCAAGTCGTATGTTTGGCGCTTTTACCTCCAAGAATCCTGGGCCAAAGGCCCCACTACCAAAACCCAATACCTAGCCCAAACAGACTGCCAGCCCGCGGGCTGTCAGTCAGCCATAGTATTTGAATTCCGGGCATCAAAGTCCAAAATTCTTTACTCCTGGGGTAACATGGCCCTATGCTTCCTGTATGATCAAACCAAGGACTACTGTCATTGGTGGAACACCACCTATGGTGGATGCCCATATAATTCCTGTGTCATGCACAAAATAGGAGGCGGAATACTTGGCAAAGACGCTGCAGGTAAAGTATTCCTTGCCATCCGCGACCCCTGGAACAGCCGCTGGGAAAAGTGAACTGCAGGTAAAATATACAACTCAGCCACAAATAGCCACCCCAGTGGCACATGGCTAATATTCCAGTCCTGTATTCGCGTTGTACCCGTAGAAATAGACCAACTCAACTAGTTAGGCAACACCATCCTACAAAATGAGGCCACCTTGACTAACCGACTCAAACCCCCAAGCAACGCTCCCCAACCTTTCTCCTGGTTAACTCTAGTACAGCAAGGTGTTAACATGTTAAGCCTGACCAAAGCCATGAATTTCACTAATTGCTTCTTATGCACCTCCCTTAACAACCCCCCCTTAGCAGCAGTCCCCCTCTGGGCCGGGTTCAACCTGTCACAATCACCTATAGGGCCTAGCACCACCTTAACGGGTATCCCCTTGTTCAAAGAACACTCTCAAAATCTCTCTGCTACGGGACAACTAGCAGCTTCAGCCTCAGCTGCAACACCTCAGTAAAAATAAAGTCCACCCTCTATGCGCCTCCGGGAGGATACTTTTGGTGCAATGGAACGCTAACCAAAGTTATAAATGCCTCCCTCCCCTTCCTCTGTGTGCCCGTTTTTCTAGTCCCACAGTCAGAAGTATATGTGCAAGCTGAGCTCCTATCCCTCATCATGCCCCCCCTTACTCATTGAAACAAACGAGCTGTCTTCCTCCCAATAACAGTTGGCCTCTCCTTAGCATCCTCTCTAGCAGCTGCTGGAATAGGAAGCAGAGCCATGGGCTACAGCTTCACTTCAGCCGCCCAACGAGAAGACAAGCTCCGCGTGGCCATTGAAGCGTCAGCCGCCTCTCTAGCCTCCCTCCAACAACAAATCACATCATTGGCCCAGGTAACTCTTCAAAACCGACGGGCCCTAGACCCACTAATGGCAGAAAAGGGAGGCACCTGTCTGTTCCTTAAGGAGCAGTGCTGCTATTACATCAATGAAACAGGCCTGGTGGAAGAGAATGTTAATACCCTCTATTGCCTCGAAGAAGATCTCCAAAAAAAAAACAAGATGTGCCAGCTTCGTCTCTCAACTGGTGGCAATCCCCCGTGCTTACCTGGCTAGCTCCCATTGTCACTCCCATTATTGTTGGTTGTCTGTTACTAATGCTGGTCCCGTTTCTCCTCAAGTTTTTAGAGGTCCTCATGAGAGAAATTTCCAGGGTGGCTGTAAACCAGATGCTGCTTCACCCCTATGTCCGACTCCCAACTGAGGCACCAACCAACTGACCGCCCCCCCACCTTCGCCTCTACTCAGCAGGAAGTAGCCAGAAGGAAGTGGCCTCCTATATCATCAAAAAGGTCGGAATGTAAGGCTAGTTGCCTTGCCGGGAGCTCGGACACGCCCATCCCTCTCCGTGCCCAAAAACTACGTCACCAGTCTGCACTCGGCACCAAGCCCTGCACTCAGCATCTAGCCCCACCACGTAGCTTCCCCAACGCCCACTTCTGCACTCTGCACCCAAATCTGCACTCAACACCAGACTCTGCACTCGACACCTTACTAGACACCTAGCCCACCGTTAAGAAACCCCGCCAAAATTTAAAAGAAACCCCACGAAACCATGCCCAATAGCAGCTTGCCCCGCCCTCCTGGACGGCCCGCTCATCAGCAGTCCCGCCTACCTACCAATACTTCCCCCGTCCACGTCCTGCTCCCTCACAGCCAATCAAGACACCCTCACTCGCTATAAAAAACCCACGCCTCAGGCAGTCAAGCAGACTTCTCTGGCCCCCGTTTCCCTGACCATGGAACCTCTCCTGGGAGCTGAATAAACTGGAATTTTATTTTTCTTATACTGGCCTCAGTTTCCTCATTTTAAATTCGACAATAAGCCTTACAAAAAGAATGTGTCAACTAAAAAGGATAAGGAAAATCAGTCTGGCCATATCCCTATCAAAATTCAGTGACCGACATGGTGAAACCCCATCTTTACTACAGCTACAAAAATTAGCTGGGCGTGGTGGCATGTGCCTGTAATCCCAGCTGATCAAGAGACTGAGGCAGGAGAATCACTTGAACCTGGGAGGCAGAGGTTGCAATGAGCCAAGATCTCGCCATTGCACCCCAGCCTGGGCAACAGAGCAAGACTCCATCTCAAAAAAATAAAAATAAAATGAAATGAAAAAGATATAGAAACTTAGCCTTCAGTAATGTATCATCATATAAAATAAACAGACTGAAGGAAATGAATGAAATGTCAAACATCTATTTCCAGTTATGATGGGCTGATTTATTCAACCGATGTATCCACTGAGAATGACTAAAGATGCTGAACAGGATGGGCATGGTGCTCATGCCTGTAATCCCAGCACTTTGGGAGGGCAAGGCAGGAGGATCACCTGAGGTCAGGAGTTCAAGACCAGCCTGGACAACACGGTGAAATCTCATTTCTACTAAACATACAAAAATTAGCTGGGCATGGTGGTGGGCACCTGTAATCCCAGCTACTTGGGAGGCTGAGGCAGGAGAATTGCTTGAACCTGGAAGGTGGAGGTTGCAGTGAGCCGAGACAATGCCACTGCACTCTAGAAAATAAAAGATGGTGAATAAAATATAAGGCACATTTCCCAAAGCATCAAGTTGCTGATAAATGTCCCTGAGGACATTTATCAGTCAAGGAACATCTAGTTCTGTTTTCAGTAGCCTCACAGGGCATGGAAACAGCATCCAACATCTAGGGTTTTCCACAGTAAAAATGTTACTCGGTGACCCTTCTTATATTAAGTTGAGATTCCATAGGCTATGCCCTAACAGTGAAGGTGGGCCAGCATCTCAGAACACTGCAAAAGGTTCTGACTATAACGGGAGTGGGGAGGAGGCAAAGCAAAATTTTTCAAATCCCATCTTTGAGTCAATGTGGTCACTGGGCAACTTTTGCCCAGGTTTGTCATCTGCATTTGTTTTGACCCAAAGAACTTCAACACATGAAAGCTCGTCTCAGATTGAAAGGGCTTTAAGGGACCTAGCAGAAGCAAACAAAGATCTTCGCTGAAGGAAGCCACAAGTATTTTTTCTTACAAATACTTTTTCTTTTCTTTTCTTTTTTTTTTTTTTTGAAAAAGGCAGAGGATGGGGGAGCACAGCAAGGTCGGGCCGGACTCTGTACCCCTATGCCTACCAACACAAACCCCACAGGTGGGGAGAGGAGAGGCAAGGGGCCCCCGTGGGCAGGACGAGAAGAGCGGTCCCATTCACCGTGAATGTCCGTCCCTCGCCCACCGCGGATCGGTGGCGGCCCAGGAGAGCGTGACGTCACCACATCGATCAACAGATACTTTTTCAAGAACAAAAAGTAAACACACAAGGAAACAAGACACTATGGGTATGCTGACATGCACCTGTAGTCTCAGCTACTCGAGAAGCTGAAGAAGATCTCTTGAGTCCCAAGAGATTGAGTCCAGTTTGGGCAAAATGAAAAGACACCATGGATGATACATAACATAAATATCAGGCAGCTGAAAGAAACTTGAAAAAAGGCAAGGTACAGTGGCTCACGCCTGTAATTCCAGCACTTTGGGAGATCGAGGCGGGTGGATCCCCTGAGGTCAGGAGTTTGAGACCAGCCTGACGTACAAGATGCAACCTCATCTCTACTAAAAATACAAAAACTAGCCAGATGTGGTGATAGGTGTCTGTAATCCCAGCTACTAGGGAGGTAGAGGGAAGAAAACCACTTGAACCCGGGAGGCAAAGGTTGCAGTGACCTGAGATTGTGCCACTGCACCCCAGCACACCAGCCTGGCAAACAGAGCAAAACTCTGTCTCAAGAAAAGAAAAAAAAAAAATAGCTGAGTGTGGTGGTGCACACCTATAGTCGCAGCTACTCAGGCGGCTGATGCCCGAGAATTGCTTGAACCTTGGAGAGGGAGGATGCAGTGAGCTAAGATCACACCACTGCGCTCCAGCCTGGATGACAGAGCAAGACTCTGTCTCAAAAAAAAAAAAAAAAAAAAAAAAGCGAGGCGCAGGGGCACGTGCCTGTAGTCCCAGCTACTCGGGAGGCTGAGGTGGGAGGATCGCTTGAGCCCAGGAGTTCTGGGCTGCAGTGCACTATGTGGATCGGGTGTCCGCACTAAGTTCGGCATCAATTTGGTGACCTCCTGGGAGCGAGGCACCACCAGGATCCCTAAGGAGGGGTGAACCGGCCCAGGTCGGACACGGAGCAGGTCAAAACTCCCGTGCTGATCAGTAGTGGGATCATGCCTGTGAACAGTCACTGCACTCCAGCCTAGGCAACATAGCGAGACCCCATCTCTTAGAAAAAAAAGAAACCTGAAAAAAGTCATTGTAATTATCATAATACAGATCACAAAATAATTATGATTACTAAATTCAAAGAAATAAATAATCCAATCATACCAATTAGCAGGAAATAAGACAGAGAAACACTCTGTGTATATGGAATCAGCAAAGCCGCAACTGTGGGAAACTCTATTATAGAGTTAAAGGCCCCAAGTTCTTAAAACACTTTCAATGCTTTACCATTAAGTAGGATGCTTGGTGTATGGTGTTTTGCAGATACCCTCTATAAGATTAATTTTTCTTCTATTTCTGGGTTTTCATTAGTTTTATCATGAATAAGTGTTGAATTTAATAATTTATCCTACATTTATTTTATTTTATTTTTTCTGAGATGGAGTTTCACTCTTGTTGCCCAGGTTGGAGTGGCAATGATGAGATCTCAGTTCACCGAAACCTCCACCTCCGGGGTTCAAGCGATTCTCCTGCCTCAGCCTCCCAAGTAATTGGGATTACAGGAATGAGCCACCATACCCGGCTATTTATATTTATTAAGATGATATCTTCTCGATTAATTACTTAATATCTTGAATTACAGTAATTTGTCTTCTAATGTGAAAACAACCTAACTTGCATATAGTATTCCTTTCACATAATACTAGATTTTGCTAATATTTTGCTTACAGATTTTTCCATCTACACTCATGAGCAAAACTTGCATTTAATTTTCCTCACATTCGCTGTTCTTGTCAGCTTTTCCTATCAGGGTTATGCTAAGCCATTAAAAAGTTTAAAAGCCGGCCGGGCGCGGTGGCTCACGCCTGTAATCCTAGCACTTTGGGAGGCCAAGGTGGGTGGATCACCTGAGGTCAGGCGTTCAAGATCAGCCTGGCCATCATGGTGAAACCCCATCTTAGAAATAAAATAAAATAAAATAAAAAAGTTTAAAAGTGTTCCCTGTTTTTGTCTCCCTTCTCCCTTTTATTCTGCAACTATTTAAGACTGGAATTACGTTTTCCTCTTATATTTCGTTCACTTTTCCAGGGAAGCCATGGTGGCCTGGAGTCTTCTTTGTAGAAAGACTTTGGATTACTCTTTCAATTTGTTACTAAACTATGTAGGTTTCCATTTCCCTAAACGTGTTAACAGAAGACCTTCCTAGGACATCTCCATTGCGGGAGGGAGACTACAGAGGTCTTGGGCCACAGGACTCAGGAAAACCGCAAAAAGAGGCGGTCACTACTGGGCGATGTGAAACTATGCAGCCCGTACCCCCAATACCCTGCCAGCCAGGGCAGCGTCGTGAAGTCCCCGTCTGGCAGAGTCCCCACAGGGCTGCGACAGAACCACCGCACGGTGGGACACGCGAGGGTACGCATCGTGTGGGCCTCAGGACAGTGCCCTGGGCATCTGTTCCTTCCATCTGCTCAGATATCTTTCCCTTCTATGAAGAATGGGGCCACGGGTCCCATCCCCAGGGAGCAAGAAGATGCAGAGGACTGCGCAGGTTCAGGTACCGCTGGAGGGAATGGACTCTGACGCAGAAACTGATCTGTAGCGGCAGCCCGCTACGTTCCCCTGACTCACTAAATGCTACTACTACAGCGCCCCACACTGACTGCCACGAGTGGGTCACGTGACAGGCCTCCGGATCGGCTGTCCTGTGACTGCCGCATGGGGCGCGAGACTATGGGCCTCTGGGACGCCGGTGCCTGCGCGCTGTCACCCTCTCTACCAGCCTGGTCGCTTCCCTCGGCGCATGCGCAGTACACCAACCCACGTATTGTCTCCCAAACCCCACTTCCGCCACTTCTTTCACCCAAGATGGGCCACGCGCGCCTGGCTGGCCGCCCTTCTTGGGCTCTTGGGCAGAACCTGGTCCGGGAACTGGGGGTCATGGAGAGGCAGCACAAGAGGTTTTCGCTCTCATCTGCTGGGGCAACTATCGCGACCGTCACCTAGAAAGCGGGAGGAAGGGTGCCGCCGGCAAACGGTGGTGCGCCTGCAGATTCGGTGCGCTCGGGGCTCTCGCGAGAGCCGGCGCTGGAGTGGGAACCGCGCGGGCAGGTGACGCGTGATGAAGACGTGTCGCCGGCGCCTCTCTGCGCAAGCCTTCCTGGGGTGAGCTTCAGTCCCTTCGATCCTACACCGCTTCCTTTTCTTTCCTTTTTTTTTTTTTTAAAAGACAGGGTCTCACTCTGTCACCCAGGCTGGAGTGCAATGGCGCGATCTCGGCCCACTGTAACCTCCGCCACCTGGGATCAAGCGATCCTCCCACCTCAGCCTTAGGAGTAGCTGGGACTACAGGTGCGCGCCCTGCCAATTTTATATTTTTGGTATAGACGGGGTTTCGCCATGATGCCCAGGCGGATCTCAACCCCTGGTCTCAACTGATCCTCCTGCCTTGGCCTCCCAAAGTGCTGGGATTAAAGGCGTGAGCCATTGCACCCAGCCCTACGCCGCCCCGTCTTTCTGTGTTTCTGCCTGTTATTGCTACATCTCCAACAGGCTTAACTCAAAGCTGACTTTCCACCTGTGCTGTATCTGCCCTATGGTCCTTGAGCGTATATACAATATAAATGGCACTTTGGGAGGCTGAGGCAGGAGGATTTCTTGAGCTCAAGAGTTTGTGACCAGCCTGGGAGACATAGTGAGACCCCTGTCTCATTAAAAAATAATAATATGGCCGGGCGTGGTGCGGCTCATGCCTGTAATCCCAGCACTTTGGGAAACCCGGGAAGGGTGGATCACCAGCTAGGCATGGTGGTGCTCGTCCGTAATCCCAGCTACTGGGGAGGCTGAGGCGGGAGAATCGCTTGAACTTGGGAGGGGGAGGTTGCAGTGAGCTGAGATTGCACCACTGCACGCCAGCTTGGGCAACAGGGCGAATCTCTGTCTCAATAATAATTAATAATAATACAAATAAAAGCACACACACATAAAAATTTACTTGATAGCGACTTTGTTAGGTTTTTAGCTGCCCAATTAAATGTTTCTTATTGTCCCTGATTTCCATCACCGTCCCAGGGCAGTGAGTGTAATGCACTACTACCATTTTTAGATCCTTGTATTTGGAATTCCATGTCCTCCTTTTCTCTCAAGACATTTGACATAAACTTCTCTGGCAGCTCTGTTGAAACGCTTGCTTCAAAATCTGAGAAATATTTGCCCTGGTTATTAGGCTTGCTATTTTATTAGCACATATTTTTCCTTCACTACCCTGTCATTTTCAACAATTCAAACCTATCCCTAACAAGAGTGAGAATTTTTTTCTTTTCTTTTCTTTTTTTGAGACAAAGTTTCTCTCTTGTTGCCCGGGCTGGAGTACAATGGTGGGATCTCGGCTTACCACAACCTCCACCTCCCAAGTTCAAGCAATTCTCCTGCCTCAGCCTCTGGAGTAGCTGGGATTACAGGCATGCACCACCACCCCGGCTAATTTTGTATTTTTAGTAGAAATGGGGTTTCTCCATCTTGGTGAGACTGGTCTTGAACTCCCGACCAGCATTTTTTTTTTTTAAGACAGTCTCAAAAAACAGCCAGCCCTGTCGCCCAGGCTGGAATGCAGTGGCACCATCTTAGCTCACTGCAACCTCCACCTCTTGGGCTCAAGCGATTCTCCTGCCTCAGCCACCCAAGTAGCTGGAATTACAGGTGCATGCCACCACACCTGGCTAATTTTTAGTATTTTTAGTAGAGACAGGGTTTCACCATGTTGGCCAGGCTGGTCTCGAACTCCTAACCTCATGATCTGCCCGCCTCCGCCTCCCAAAGTGCTGAGGTTACAGGTGTGAGCGCCTTTTTTCTTTTTTTTTAATCTAAGCTTAGGTTGTTGAAAACACTTTTTTGAACTACTGTAGCATATTGTGTTTTTATTGAATGACTAAATGAATAAATGAATATGGCTCACCATGTAAGGTATAATTACTTGACAAGTGCATGTGTTGGTAGCTTTCTGCAAATGCTGTTCTTAGGTCTGCAGTTCTTTCGTTCCAAACCATGGAATAAAGCATTTAGTGCACTTGATTACATTTTCTGGAATTGTTATAAGTGGAGCTCTTGCTTTTCCTTAATAGTTAAACAATTCTTTAAGAATTACTCTCAAAACATATGCTACTAAGGACAAGAATTTTAGTGATTCTTTTAAAAAATCTAATTCATTCCAATTCATTTTTAAACTTGTTTGGAAAAAGGTTTCATATTGATATGACTCAGAAATTGAAACATAAAAAAAGCATATAGTGAAGAATCTCTCTCACATCCTTGTAATCCATTTGCCCACTTCTCATTGCAGCCAAAGGCAACTATTTGGAGTCAGTTTATGTATGATCAGGGAAGTATAAATGCATTTATTTTCTCACTTTTTTATTTCATTTAGAGACAGGGTCTTGCTCTGTTACTCATGCTGCAGGGCAGTGGTTATTCATGGGTGCAATCATCACCCTTTACAACCTTGAACTCCTAAGCTCAATAAATCCTTTTGCCTCAGCCTCTGGAGTAGCTGAGGCTACAAGTGTTCCCACCTAAACATTTGTTTTATATATTAGTTTAGTTTTTTTTTTGTTTTTGTTTTTTGTTTGTTTTTGTTTTGAGGCAGAGTTTTGCTCTTGTTGCCCAGGCTGCAGTGCAATGGCGCGATCTCGGCTCACAACAATTTCCACCTTCTAGGTTCAAGCAATTCTTCTGCCTCAGACACCTGAGTCTCTGTGATTATAGGCATGCACCACCATGCCTCGCTAATTTTTGTTTTGTTTTTTTTAGTAGAGATGGGTTTTTGCCATGCTGGCCAGGCTGGTCTCAAATCCCTGACCTCAGGTGATCCACCCACCTCAGCCTCTCAAAGTGCTAGGATTACAGACATGAGCTACCGTGCCTGGCTGTGAACATTATTTTAAACTGAAGACAGTTGACAATAAACAGATGCAGAAAGAAGTCTTCTAGTAGCATCCCTTATCTGACTAAAAGGAGAAACTTCTGAAAATTGAGGTGGGTCCATTACCAGAAGACAGACCAAACCTACCGTAAATACCATCTCTGGGGGAGTTTCATGGTCCTGAAAAAGACAGAAGGATGAACTTGCCCACCTTAGGCAACATGGCGAAAGCCCATTTGCAAAGTTACGACTGAGACAGTGAAAGAGATAACTTAACTGACACTAACTTAATCTTGCTTCTAACCTCCAGAGTGTCCTTGTTCATTCCTGTGCCTAGGATGAACAAAGACGATAACAACCCTTTCCCAAAGCAGACCTCCTTCTTGCCTGGGGACTAGATTGCCTCTGTAGGACTAAGGTTAGCCACAAGATTAGAAATGATGGTTTAGGAGTCTTACAGCTGGAGGCTATAAGATTCTGACCCTTCCTAAACTGCTCCTAAGATCAATGCCTGAGATACTTTGCAGCCCCTACACTTGATGGATCAACTGGCACCACCCAGATCGATTAACCGGCTCATCTGTTCTTGGGGCTCCCACCCAGGAACTGACAGCACACAGAGACGGCTTCGACTCCCTATGATTTCACCCCTGACCAATCAGCACTCCTAGCTTACTGGCTTCCCTCCACCTACCAAGTTGTCCTTAAAAATTTTGCTCCCCGAGAATCGCTTGAACCCGGGAGCTGGAAGTTGCATCGAGCTGAGATTGCACCACTGCACACACACCAGCCTGGGCGACAGTGTGAGACTCCATCTCAAAAAAAAAAAAACCTGCTCCCCGAATGTTCAGGGAGACTGGTTTGAGTAATTTATAAAACTCCAGTCTCCAGCACAGCTGGCTCTGTGTGAATTGTTCCTTCTCTATTGCAATTCCCCTGTCTTGAGAAATTGGCTCTGTCTAGGCAGTGGGCAAGGTGAAGTCCTGGGTGGTTACACCATCACTACAAAAAATACAAAAAATTAGCCGGGTGTGGTGGCACACGCCTGTAGTCCTAGCTACTGGCGAGTCCTAGATGAGAGGATTTCTTTAGTCTGAGAGTCAGAGGTTGCAATGAGCCCAGATTGCACCACCACACAAATCACAAACTTTCTTATCAACCATTGGTTCTCTCAAAAACTCATTTGTCCTGCATAGAGAAACCTATTTGTTCATCTCAGTAAACTTTTCTCTCCTCTCACCTTCTAAATTAGGCATTTAAGACTCCAACTTTAAACATTTAGTAAGCTAGGGATTTGTCTTACTATTTCTTCTATGCATATGAATAGACTTTTTACCTTCTGTGACTCTGTCTTTTCTCAGTTTAATTCATAGGCCCAGTGGCAGGGTAACCAAAGAGGGTAAAGGAAAAGTTTTTCCTCTGCCACACTGGTAAAAGGCACAACAGTTTTTCAAAGAAAAACTGTTGGGAAGGTGGGAAGGAGGAGGACCTCAAACATTTTCCAAAAAGAGGAAATCCAAGGCCAGGCATGGTGGCTCATGCCTGTAATCCCAGCACTTTGGGAGGCTGAGGCGGGAGGATCACATGAGGTCAGGAGTTCAAGACCAGCCTGGCCAACATGGGGAAACCCTGTCTCTACTAAAAATACAAAAAATTAGCCAGGTGTGGTGGCAGGCACCTGTGATCCCAGCTACTCAGGAGACTGAGACAGGAGAATCACCTGAACCCGGGAGGTGGAGGTTGCAGTAAGCTGAGGTCTCACCATTGCACTCCAGCTTCCGTGACAAGAGCCAGGCCTGTAGTTCCACCTACAGGTTGAGATGGGAGGATCGCTTGAGCCTGGGAAGCCAAGCCTGAGTGACAGAGCAAGACTGTCTCAAAAAAAAAAAGGGGGTGCCTAATATTTTTATATTAAATATATAAAAACCTTCCAATCTCATAAATACCCAGAAAAATGCAAATTAAGATCACCCCCGTGGATAACAAATATTAAGAATCTTGGCCTTCGAGGTGGCTCACGCCTTTAGTCCCAGCACTTTTGGATACCGAAGCATGTGGATCTCCTGAGGTCAGGAGTTCGAGACCAGCCTGGCCAACATGACAAAACCCCATCTCTACTAAAAATACAAAAATTAGGCCGGGCGTGGTGGCTCATGCCTGTAATCCAAGCACTTTGGAGGCCAAGGTGGGTGAATCACCTGAGGTAGGGAGTTCAAGACCAGCCTGATCAACATGGTGAAACCCCATCTTTATAAAAAAAAAAAAAAAATACAGCCGGGCGTGGTGGCTCACGCCTGTAATCCAAGCACTTTGGAGGCCAAGGCAGGTGGATCACCTGAGGTCAGGAGTTCAAGACCAGCCTGACCAACATGGTGAAACCCTGTCTTTAAAAAAAAAAAAAATACAAAAATTAGCTGGGCGTGGTTGCTGATGCCTGTAGTCCCAGCTACTTGGAAAGCTGAGGCAGGAGAATTGCTCAAACTCTTGAGGCAGAGATTGCAGTAAGCCAAGATCAGGCCACTGCACTCCAGCCTGGGCAAGAAGAGTGAAATTTCATCTCAAAACAAAAAAACCAAAAGAATCTGGCTGGGCGAGGTGGCAGGCTCCTGTAATCCCAGCTACTCTGGAGGCTGAGGCAGGAGAATCGCTTGAACATGAGGCGGAGGTTGCAGTGAGCCAAGATTGTGCTACTGCACTTCAGCCTGGAAGACAGAGTGAGGCTCCATCTCAAAAAAAAAAAACAAAACAAAACTAAACCCCCAAAACTACTTTCAGCTATATCTACATACATATACAGTTTCTTTGTTGTTGTCGTTTTTGAAACAGTGTCCACTCTGTCCCAGGGTGGAGTGCGGTGGCATGATCTCTGCTCACTGCAACCTCCGCTTCCCGGGTTCAAGCAATTCCCCTGCCTCAGCCTCCTAAGTAGCTGGGACTACAGGGGCACGCCACCCTTCCCGGCTGATCTTTTTTTTTAATTTTAGTAGAGATGGGGTTTCACCAGGTTGGCCAGCATGGTCTCAATCTCCCAACCTCCTGATCCACTCACCTTCTCCTCCCAAAGTGCTGGGATTACAGGTATGAGCCAACACACCTGGCTGTTTTTATTTTTTTTTTGCAAGGGACGGAGTCTCGCTCTGTCCTCCAGACTGGAATGCAGTGATACAATCTTGGCTCACTGCAGCCTCCACCTCTCAGGTTCCAGCAATTCTTCTGCCTCAGCCTCCTGAGTAGCTAGGAGTAGCCTCCTGGGTAGCTGGGATTACAGGTATGCACCACCACACCTGGCTAATTTTTGTATTTTTAGTAGAGACGGGGTTTCCACCATGTTGGCCAGGCTGGTCTCAAACTCCTGACCTCAGGTGATCCACCTGCCTTGGCCTCCCAAAGTGCTAGGATTACAGGCATGAGCCACCATGCCTGGCCAAGATATCCTCTTTGAGAGGATAATGACAGTTGAGCAAAGGCCAAAGGAGATGAGGATATTAGTCCAAAAAATATGTGGGAAACAAAAACTTAGTGGGAAACCCAGGAGGCCGGGGTTGCAGTGAGCTGAGATCTGTCTCCCAGGCTAAAGTGCAACCTCTGCCTGGGGCAGAGGGGGTAGCTAAAACAGGCCCTAAGAGAGAAGCATCAAGATCTTGTAGGATAACAAGGCCATTGTGGTTAGAGGGAATGATTGGAAGGAGAGGGCCAGGATGAGCTTAGAGAGGTGTGCTCAGTATCCCATATATGGCCCTCCAGACCACCCTTCACCTTCTTCCAGCCTGCTCTGAGCCCAGGAATATGCCCTCTAGGGACTACACCTTTGCCATCTGGCTTTCTGTTGAATCTCCCAACAGGGCACCTACAAAAGAAAGCGAATCAGGAAAGTGGGATCTGGGTATTCATTGCTCTTGCTCCCTCTAAACAAGATGCTCACAGGTTGGCTGCATCTCTATCCCTCAGCTGAAGGGTTCAACTCCTGACAGGTGGCTATCGCTTCAGTCCTCTCTGTTTTGGGGATCTGGTACTCACTCAGTTCCTTGCCGCTTCCAGCATAGGGATACTATAAAAACTGCTGTTGGCCAGGTGCTGTGGCTCACGCCTGTAATCCCAGTACTTTGGGAAGCCGAGGTGGGCAGATCACTTGAGGTCAGGAGTTCAAGACCACCCTGGCCAACACAGTGAAACCCCACCTCTACTAAAAATACAAAAAAAAAAAAACAAAAAAAAAATCACCTGGGCATGGTGGTGAGCGCCTGTAATCCCAGCTACTTGGGAGGCTGAAGCACAAGAATCACTTGAACCCAGGAGACGGAGGTTGCAGTGAGCTGAGATCGCACCACTGCCCTGTAGTCTGGGTAACAGAGTGAGACTCTGTCTCAAAAAAAAAAAAAAAAGGCCTTCTGTTACTAGACCCAAGGGTGCTACACAATCATTCCCTTTCCTCTGTTCACACCTTTTAAAATAACTCCTTTTAAAAATTCTCCTTAAACTATCCTAATTTGAACACACCAGCTGTTTCCTGCTAGCACCATGATTGACAGAAGTCTGGTCATTCCAGGCCTTGAGGACTGTTTTAAGGATTTTGGTTTTACTTTAATTGAAACCAGAGGCTGCGTGAGGTGGCTCATGCCTGTAATCCCAGCACTTTGGAAGGCCAACGCGGGTGAATCACCTGAGGTCAGGAGTTCAAGACGAGTCTGACCAAGATAGTGAAACCCTGTCTCCACTAAAAATACAAAAATTAGCCAGGCATGATGGCACACCTGTAATCCCAGCTACTCAGGAGGCTGAGGCAGGAGAATTGCTTGAACCTGGGAGGCGAAGGTTGCAATAAAGCCAAGATCACGCCACTGTACTTCAGCCTGGGTGACAGAGCTAGACTCCATCTCAAAAAAAAAAAGAAAGAAAGAAAAGGAAAGAAACCAGAAGCAGAAGCCATGATAGTGTTTTCTGCAGAAGAATGATATGATCCGACTTAGCTTCTAAAACAATCACTCTGGCTGCTGCGTTGAGATTGGGGGCTTGAGGGGGTAAGGGAGTGCAGTAGAAGCAGAGACACCTGTTAGGGGGCTCCTGCAATGATAATACAGCTGACTAAGGTGTTCACTGTGGAGGTGGTTGAGAAAAGGTCAGATTTGGGACATATTTTGAAGGTACAGCCAACATGATGTCCTGATGACTGGAGGAGTGAAAGAAAGCATGTTTTGTTGTAAACAACTACAAGGATGGAATTGCTATCATTTATAATGGGAAAGGCCATGGTAAGCAGTTCCAGGGAGGAAGATCATGAGTTCAATATTGACATCAATTTTCAGATGTTTATTGGACATCTGTGTAGAGATGTCAAGAAGGCAGTTGGATGTAAAAGTATGGCATTTGAGAAATGTATATCCTCTGGCATATCCTCTGCATAGCAGATAGATAAAATTTAAAGGCATGAGACTTGGTAAGATCACCAAGAAAGTGAGGGTTAGTACAGAAGAGGACCATGAATTACATTTGGGGACACTCAAATTAAACAGTGGTGAGAAGAGAATTAGCAAAAAACACTGAGAAGGAGCAGAAAGAGAAGTAGGAGAAAACAAAGACAGTGGGTGTCCTAGAAGTCAAGTAAAGAAAGTATGTTAAAACCAGGTGTGGTGGCCTGTGTCTGTAGTCCCATCTACTCGGGAGTCTCGAGGTGGGAGGTGGAGGCTGCAGTGAACCAAGATCAGGTCACTGCATTACAGCCTGGGTGACAGAGTAAGACCCCATCTAAAAAAAAAAAATGGCTGGGTGCAGTGGCTCATGTTTGTAATTCCAGCACTTTGGGAGGCCAAGGTGGGTGGATCATCTGAGGTCAGCAGTTCAAGACCAGCCTGACCAACATTGCAAAACCCCATCTCTACTAAAAACAATACAAAATTAGCTGGCATGGTGGTGGGCACCTGTAATCCCAGCTACTTGGGAGGCTGAGGTGGGAGAATCGCTTGAACCTGGGAGGCAGAGGTTGCAGTGAGCCAAGATCGCCATTGCACTCCAGCCTGGGCAACAAGAGTGAAACTCTGTCTCCAAAAAAAAAGAAAAGAGAAAGCATGTCAGGGAGAAGAAAGTGATCTTATTTTGAACCAATGGAGGGAAAGGCTGAGTGAATGTCTTTGGGATAGCATGGGAGATGAGTCATTGAGACAGTAATTATGGATAATTCAGTCACCATTTTGTTTATGTCTTGTTGCGTTATCATAATCTCTCACATCACCTTGCTCCCTAAGTAGAGTTGGAAGTTCAATATTGTACACCTTATTAGGAATATACTCAGGCCCAGCGCTGTGGTTCACGCCTGAAATCCCAGCACTTTGAGAGGCCAAGGCAGGTGGATCACCTGAGGTTGGGAGTTCAAGACCAGCCTGACCAACATGGAGAAATCCTGTCTCTACTAAAAATACAAAATTAGGCGGGCGTGGTGGCTCATGCCTGTAATCTCAGCTACTCGGGAGGCTGAGGCAGGAGAATTGCTTGAACCCAGGAGGCGGAGGTTGCAGTGAGCCAAGATTGAGCCATTGTGCTCCAGCCTGGACAATAAGAGCAAAACTCTGTCTCAAAAAAATAAAATAAACCCAATTGTGTGCTAGTATAGGAAAAATTCATCTTGTGTGTGGAGTAAACAACATTTTTGCCCTTACCACGGTGAATATCATGTTCCCTTTATCCTCACTGGGTCCCTCAAAACCAAGAAAACATCTGGGAGTAGAGCTCATAGAATGTTTCAAATAAGCTGTAATTTGAGTTTTGTAGCATTGAAATGGAGTTTTTTATACCAAAAGCATAATTTGAAAGAGGATACTTAGCAATTACTCTGCCCAAATCCATTGATTGTGTAATCCTTCTTAGCTGAGAACGTTATGGAACAAAGATCTGCAGGGGCCTGGCAGTTGAGACACTTCAGGCAGTTAAGAAAATTCACTTCACCTTTGCAGAATGTTTGGTATGTTTGACCATCTGCCTCTGACAGCACAAAAGCCCTAAATTTGATACCCTGAAGAGCTAACATTGAAGTGCAACACCAAAGGAGGCAGAGGTTCCGGTGAGCCACTGTACTCCAGCCTAAGCAACAGATCAAGACTCTGTCTAAAAGAAAAAAATCAAGTGAAGGTAGACTCTTAGAATTTGTCACACTTCTATAAAATTTTCATAAGTATTTGAATGCTAAAAAGACACCTTTCAGAGTTGGCTAACAACTGTTAATGAGCATCCACCAGATACATAGCCCTATTCCATGTCAGTTTCGGTTAGTATCTAGAATTTCAAGTTAGGCAGGAGAGTCTGTGGCCATAGCATAGTTCGGTATAACTTTTAGTACTCATTTGATGCAAGTAATGTAACTAAATGTAAACTGTCATAAACAATAAGAGAATTTATTGGCTCATAAAAAGGCAAAATTATTGTCTTTTTTTTTTTTTAAAGTTGGGGGGCTCACCATATTGGTCAGGCTGGTCTTGAACTCCCGACCTCAAGTGATCTGCCCGCCTTGGCCTCTAAAGTGCTTGGATTACAGGCGCGAGCCACCACACCCTGCCAAAATTATTGTCAATAAAGAATTGTTTTTATTTTTTAGACAGAGTCGTGCTCTGTCGCCAGGCTGGAGTGCGGTGGTGCAATCTCGGCTCACTGCAGCCTCCACCTCCTGGGTTCAAGCGTTTCCCCTGCCTCAGCCTCCCAAGTATCTGGGACTAGAGGTGCGTGCCATCACGCCTGGCTAATTATTTGTATTTTAATAGAGACGGGGTTTCACCATGTTGGCCAGGATGGTCTTATCTCCTGACCTCATGATCCATCTGCCTCAGCCTCCTAAAGTGCTGGGATTATAGGTGTGAGCCACCATGCCTGGCCTTTAAGAATTGTTTTTAAAAATCAATGATTATTACTGTCATTCTATGTCTATATTTTCTAGAGTCCACTGGACTTTAAAACATCAAAATTTGACTCTATAATTTGCTATATTATTAGTATTATGAGTGACTGAGAAACTCATTTACTTGTAGTGTCTCAGGTGATTTCAAAGGTCATCATCCACATAATTGAATTTAAAAGGATGCAGCTATTCTGCAAATGTGGTTTATTATCAGAACTGAATGAATTATTTCATCTGGCAAAAAAAAAAAAAAAAAAAACCAGTTAATTACAATTCAAATTTAAAGGTACTTCTACTTCAGGGACATAAATATAGTCACCTGGGTCATAATTTAGTAAATTGCCTAATTAGCCTACTTCAATAGCCAAAACTGTGAAACAATTACAATATAACATGTTTTCATACAATGTTTTACTGCTTTAAAAATACTCCTACCTTAGCCAGGCCTGGTGGCGGACGCCTATAATCCCAGCTACTCAGGAGGCTGAGGCAGGAGAATCACTTGAACCCAGGAGGGGGAGGTTGCAGTAAGCGGAGATCATGCCATTGCTCTCTAGCCTGGGCGACAGAGTGAAATGCCATCTCAAAAAAAAAAAATGCTTCTACTCTTAAAAATCACTGTATTGCGTCTCTACTAAAAACACAAAGAAAAAAGAAAAGAAAGAAAAAAAAAATCACTGTATTGCAAAAATTAGCTGGGCGTAGTGGCATGTGCCTATAATTCCAGCTACTCAAGAGTCTGAGGCAGGAGAATCGCTTGAAACCAGGAGGCGAGGTTGCAGTGAGCTGAGATTTCGCCACTACACTCCCGCTTAGGCAACCGAGTGAGATTCTGCCTCAAAAACAAAACAAACAAACAAAAAACCCTAGTGTATTGATACGCATAACTACTCAGGGAGGTCAACAGCCCTGGTATAGAGTCCTTATTTTTCAGGTGAAGAAACTTGAGACACAGCTATACGGTACAGTTGTCTCTCAGTATACCCAGAGGATTGGTTATTGGTCTTTTTATTTATTTATTTATTTTTACTCCGCCCCACTCCTTCCCGCCCCTGCCGGTTATTGGTCTTATAACCATTACAGGACCCTTGAGGATAACAAAATCCAAGCATACGCAAGTCCCATACCTGGCCCTGAGGAATAAGACTATAGGAAAAGTGGGCCCTCCCCAGACAGTTTCATATCCCACGAATACTGTATGTTCAATCTGCATTTGGTTGAAAAAAGGCAATGGATGAGTGGACCCATGCAATTCAAACCTATGTCGTTCAAGAGTCAACTGAGGCTGGGCATGGCGGTTCACACCTGTAATCCCAGCACTTTGGGAGGCAGAGGTGAGTGGAGCACCTGAGATCCGGAGTTTGAGAACAGCCTGGCCAACATGGCAAAAACCCATCTCTATGAAAAATACAAAAATTAGCCAGGCATGTTGACCCATGCCTGTAATCCTAGCCATTTGGGAGGCTGAGGCAGGAGAACTGTTTGAACCTGGGAGGCGGAGGTTGCAGAGAGCCGAGATTGCACCACTGTACTCCAGCCTGGGTGGCAGAGTGAGACTCTATCTCAAAAAAAAAAAAAGGAAGGAAGGAAGGGAGGGAGGGAGGGAGGGAGGGAGGAAGCGTCAACTGTACTTTGTTAAGCAATTGTATCTTGCAAAATCAAAAACTGGGTTGGGTGCAGTGGCTCATGCCTGTAATCCCAGTACTTTGGGAGGCCAAGGCAGGAGGATCACCTGAGGTGGGAAGTTTGAGACCAGCCTGACCAATATAGAGAAACCCTGTCTCTACTAAAAATACAAAAAAAAAAAAAAAAAATTAGCCGTATGTGGTGACACATGCCTATAATCCCAGCTACTTGGAAGACAGAGGCAGAATTGCTTGAACCCAGGAGGCAGAGGTTGCAGTTACTCAAGATCACGCCATTGCACTGCACTCCAGCCTGGGCAACAAGAGCGAAACTCCATCTCGAAAAAAAAATTAGCCAGGCATGGTGGCAGGTGCCTGTAATCACAGCTACTCGGGAGGCTGAGGCAAGAGAATCGCTTGAACCCAGAGGTTGCAGTGAGCCAAGCTTGCACCATTGCACTCCAGCCTGGGCACTAAGAGTGAAACTCTGTCTCAAAAAAAAAAAAAGAGAAAAAGAAAGAAAAAAGAAAAAAAAAAAACTAAACAACTGTTAAATAGTAGAGCTAAGTCTGAAGTATAGGCCTCCAGACTTCCAGTCCAGTTCCCCTTTGCATTAACAGTACAGAAGACTACTTAAAAAAGCAGATCCTGCCCAGTGTGGTGGCATGTGCCTCTAGTCCCCAGCTACTCCAGGGAGCAGCTGAGGCCAAAGGATCTGAGTCTTGAAGTTGGAGACCAGCTTGGGCAACATAGCCACCCTACCTACTAAAAAAAGAGAGAGAGAGAAGCTAATCCTGATTCTGTGTGAGTTTGAGCAAATTACTTATCTTGTGGTGAGACAGTAAGTTCATCTGTAATATGGGACTATTCACTGGGTAATAATTTCACTGAGGGTAATAGGTGCTAAAACCTGTAGAGCACTTAGAACAGTGCTTGACAAATACTAAGTTCTGTATAAATGTTGGCAATTCTACATTGCTTTAACTTCTGAGATGGAAGCTTTATATTGTATACCTTATTAGTAATATACTCAAGGACACATGTAGGGCATATTTCAGAAGTTTTGTGGATACTGAAAGAATAGAGGGCAAACCATATTTTTGACTCTCAATATTCCCATATTTTTGGCTTCATTATATTCCCACAATGTCCTTCCAACCAAGTAAACATGTCAAAACTGTGCTAAGAATACTTTCCTGAGATCAGACACCACTGAGATAACTGGTTATTGAAGAAGCTGAAATCAGCTGGGCACAATGGCTCATGACAGTATCCCAGCACTTTGGGAGGCTGAGGAGGGTGGGTCACCTGAGGTCAGGAGTTCAAAACCAGTCTGACCAACATGATGAAACCCTGTCTCTACTAAATACAAAAAATTAGCCGGGTACGGTGGCACATGCCTGTAATCCCAGGTACTTGGGAGGCTGAGGCAGGAGAATCACTTGAACCTGAAAGACCGCTGTTTCAGTGAGACGAGATTATGCCACTGCACTCCAGCCTGGGCAACAAGAGCAAAACTCCGTCTCAAAAAAAAAAAAAAAAAAAAAACCACCCTGAAATCAAGAATACTGGAGTACTAAAACAGGACACACATGAATCAAAGTGTAACATAATTTTAAATAAAAACTAAGCAATTAGTCTCGGACCAAATCTATTAATGAATATGTGGAGTCACCTAACATTTTAGTATAAAAGATGTTAGGTCAAAGCCCCGACGACCAGACTGCAACACTGCAAATTGTTTAAAGAAGTGTTTCGAGGATGGGCGCAGTGGCTCACGCCTGAAATCCCAATACTTTGGGAGGCAAAGGTGGGGGGATTACTTGAGGCCAGGAGTTCAAGACCAGCCTGGACATGGCAAAACCCCATCTCTACTAAAAAATGCAAAAATTAGCTGGGCGTGGTGGCACATGCCTATAATCTCAGCCACTCAGGAGGCTGAGGCACGAGAATCACTTGAACCCAGTAGGCGGAGGTTGCAGTGAGCCCGAGATGGCGCAACTGCACTCCAGCCTGGGTGACAGAGCAAGATTCAGTTTCAAATAAATAAATAAGCAAGCCGAAGGTCTTCAGTGCACCTCGGACCAACGGAGCTTAATGCTCAGCTACACAGCTTGCTCAGAGCCCCGTCCAGGTGTCCCCATATAAAGGCTCCACCTGCGCAGGGTGGGATGTTCTCCTGCGCTATGGTGCACACAAAATGAGAGTTTTGCAAACAAACGCAGCCACTGCTCCAAGGTCTCGGGTAACCGATTGGTAAAACCTAGGTCTTCCCACTTACGGAATGACCCAAGAGCGAGAAAGCAAAACAAGAGGCCGCCGGGCGCGTGGAGCCCGGAGCTCAGACGTCACCCAATGCTCGGCGCCGCCTCTGACGTCACGGCTCCTGGAGCCCGGATGCGCGCGGGGACTCGGTGCAGTCAAGCGGCACGGCCCCGCGTCCCACGGTTCCCTTCGCGTCCGTTCCTCCGTCTCCCCACCTTGGGAGGGCCAGGACTTCCCAGGCTTTAAGGGTCAGGAAGCTGCGAGAAGGTGGCGCTTGCTTAGGTGAAGCGCGGAAGATGGCGCTGAAGGGAGGTAAGTGACTGGAACCTTTCTGACCATGGACGATCTCTGGGCTCTAGGCTCCCGCTCGCCCCCGCAGTTGATGGTCACGTGATACGTCCTAGTGTATCTTTCCGGCAATGTGTCACGTGACGCACAGAGAACGCAGCTTCCAGAGGACCTTTTTTTCCCAGACGGTAGTGATGTGGCGGTTCACGCTCTCATTGCCTGTATAGGCTGATGGCCCACTCCCCCTTTTAGCCGAGCTCCTGACCTGTCCGGCCAGAAAGTTGCCACTGGGGTAAGGTGGATGGCATGGGGTAATAGGGAAAGGCCTCAGCACAGTTTCTGAACAGTTCCACCTCGGATTCTGGACGCCGTAGCTAGGGAAAGCAAGGGCCAGTAGGGCAATTTCCTCTTGTGTCCCCCACTTTTGTTGAGACTGTGTGAGACTGTGGGTATGGTGGAATGAGCCTCTGGCTGACCTTTGTCCCTACTGCCAAGACTTTTTCTTGCAGGACTATTGCCCGCCCAGTGGGTGAGTTTGCTCACTTTGTGGGTGACAGTCCAGTGACCATACCCAAGGATGTTTTTTTTTTAAACCGAGTCTTGCTCTGTCACCCAGGCTGGAGTGCAGTGGCACACCCTCAGCTCACTGCAACCTCTGCCTCCAGGGTTCAAGCGATTCTCTTGCCTCAGCCTCCCGAGGACTACTCAGCCTCCCGAGGACTACAGGCACACGCCACCACTCCTGGCTAATATTTTGTATTTTTAGTACAGATGGGGTTTCACCATCTTAGCCAGGATGGTCTCAATCTCCTGACCTTGTGATCTTTCCACCTCAGTCTCCCAAAGTGCTGGGGTTACAGGCGTGAGTGCCTGGCTGACAAGGGGATGTTATTACTTGCAACAAGTAAGGAAAACACTGGGGATAATTACTAAAGCAGTGCCTCCCTGAACAAACGTGAAACAGTGCTTTTATTAGGCCAAGTGGTTTGTAGAGGTGAAACAAAGGCCCTGCAGGTGCAGTTTTTCATCATGTTTCCACATACTTCGCATGCATAGAAAATGTCAAATAAGGCCAGGAATGGTGCTCAAGCCTATAATCCCAGCACTTTGGGAGGACCCAGGTGGGTGAATCACCTACGGTTGGGAGTTCAAGACCAGCCTGACCAACATGGTGAAGCTCCATCTCTACTAAAAATACAAAATTAGGGCCGGGCGTGGTGGCTTACACCTGTAATCCCAGCACTTTGGGAGGCCAAGAAGGGGGACAGATTACTTGAGGTCGGGGGTTTGAAACCAGCCTGACCAACATGGAGAAACCCTGTCTCTACTAAAATAAAAATAAATAAATAAAAAATTAGCCAGGAATGGTGGTGCCTGCCTATAATCCCAGCTACTCGGGAGGCTGAGGCAGGAGAAATGCTTGAACCCTGGAGGTAGAGGTTGCAGTGAGCCGAGATTGCGCCATTGCACCCCAGCCTGGGCAATAAGAGGGAAACTCCATCTCAAAACAACAAGAAGAAAAAACAAAATTAGCTGGGCGTGGTGGCACATGCCTGTAATCCCAGCTACTTGGGAGGCTGGCTGAGGCAGGAGAATCACTTGAACCTGGGAGGCAGAGGTTGCGGTGAGCCAAGATTGCACCATTGCACTCCAGCCTGGGCAACAAGAGCAAAACTCAGTCTCAAAAAAGAAAAAAAGAAAATGGCAAATAAGGTGGGACACAGTGGCTCCCACCTGTAATTCTAGCACTTTGGGAGAGTAATGAGGCAGGATTGATAGAGGCTAGGAGTCCATAACCAGCCCAAGCAACATAGGGAGACCCAGTTTATTTTTTAAAAAAGAGAAAATGGTGAAAAAGAAGCTCCTCCCTGTCAGACTGGGCAGGGACCCCCTCTTAGGGGCTTGCTGAGTACATAAGCATAGAAATGAGTCTTGAGTTCTTTCAAGGAAATTACCAGCACATAGCTAGCCCTGAGAGTAAGTAAGTGACATAATACAAAGGTAATAGTAGCTTAAAATGATAGCCAAGGAAGTTAAAATCATGGAATATTTGTTTTCTGTAGAAATGAAAGATAACTTTTTAACATATGTCTCTCAGTTGTTTTTCAGAAACCTGGACCCCCACTGAATGGATCTGCTGGCATCTAGACCTCAGAGAAGGGGGAACTGAAGACTCAACTCTGACCACTATTCTTTGTTGAAAATTTCTTCCTGAGGGGCCTGGGGAGTCACATCCAAGATCCTGAGCTAACATTCTTTTCTGCTGACCTGAAAATTTAAACAAAGCTTCTCTTTTTAACCCATTGCAAATCAGAAAAATCTTTGAATCTACCTGTAACTGTAAGCCCTTATTTCAAGATACCTGCCTTTTTAGGCCAAAACCAAAGTGTGACTTCCATCTATTGATTTACAATCTTGCCTGTAACTTTGGCTTTCCTGAAATTTACCCCTGCCTTAAAACAAAACAAAACAAAACAAAAACTTACCTGCAAGGCATCAGGGAGGTCAGGATTTAAGCATGAGCTCCCTGGTCCTCCTTGCTTTGCATCTTTGTAAATAAATACCTTTAGCCGGGCATGATGGCTCACACCTCTCATTCCAGCACCTTTGGAGGCCAAGGTGGGAGGTTTGCTCCATCCCAGGAGTTGGAGATAAGGAGCAAAATGCTGAAACCCTGTCTCTACATTGTAAAGTTTAAAAGTTAGCGGGGCATGATGGTGCACTCCTATAGTCCCAGCTACTTGAGGAGGCTGAGGCAGAAGCAATTGCTTGAGCCTAAGAATTTGAGGCTGCAGTGAGCCATGATCGTGCTACTGCATTCCACCGGGCAACAAAAGGAGACCCTGTCTCAAAACAAAACATTAAAAAATAACAAGGCCAGGTGCAGTGGCTCACACCTGTAATCCCAGCACTTTGGGCAGGCGAATCACTTGAGGCCAAGAGTTTGTGACCAGCCTGGCCAACATGGTGAAACCCTGTCTCTACTAAAAATATAAAAATCAGGCTGGGTGCGGTGGCTCACTCCTGTAATCCTAGCACTTTGGGAGGCGGAGGTGGGTGGATCACCTGAGGTCAGGAGTTCAAGACCAGCCTGGCCAACATGGTGAAACCCCATCTTAAAAAAAAAAAAAAAAATCAGCCCCAGGTGTAGTGCTGGCAACCCTAGTCCCAGCTACTTGGGAGACTGAGGCAGAAGAATTGCTTGAACCCAGGAGGCTGAGGTTGAAGGAAGTCAAGGTGGCACCACTGCATTCCAGCCTGGGTGACAGAGCAAAACTTCATCTCCAAAAATAACAAAAAATAAATACATGCCTTCCTTTCTACTGCTGCACAACCTTGCTGTGTCAGGCAGGTGAGCAGACCCCAGTTAGGTTCTATATCACCTGGGTAAGGGTTTTTAGTTTGGTAATAAGAGTTAGCCAAAGTTTGTATCCATCATGGGCATCTCTGGATCCAGCCAGCTTTTGTTTTGCTGGGGCTGGGCTTCCTCGAACTTTTTGAAGTAACACTCAAGGTTCATCTGTTTTCAGTGGGTATTTTTTTACATCGTATACCCAAAAACCTGGGTACTGTAACCCAGGGGCCATGAGTTACAGTATTTTCACATTGTGTATCCCAAAACCTCAAAACCCAGGGACGCTGGATTACAGTACTTCCTGGCAGGTGATTTTTTTTTTTCTTTTTTGACAGAATCTCTCTCTGTCACCCAGGCTGGAATGCAGTGGCACAATCTTGGCTCACTGCAACCTCCACCTCCCTGGTTCAAGCAATTCCCTGCCTCAGCTTTCCCTGTAGCTGGAATTACAAGTGCCTTCTACCACTCCCGGCTAATTTTTGTATTTTTAGTAGAGATGGGGTTTCACCATGTTGGCCAGGCTGGTCTTGAACTCCTGATTGCCTGATCCGCCCGCCTTGGCCTCCCAAAGTGGTAGGATTATAGGTGTGAGCCACCGTGCCCAGCCCTGGCAGGTGATCTTACACACTAACATCATCTAGTCAGTTTCAGCCACCGCCTCAACTGTGAGAGCTCATTTATGAGGGCCTAAACAGTCTTCCACTCCCTTTTCTGCTAGCATCCCTCAGGCTGCTGAAAATACTTAGGTCTTTAAAGACGGCTGGAGTGCCGAGCACGGTGGCTCATGCCTGTAATCCTAGCACTTTGGGAGGCTGAGGTGGGTGGATCACCTGAGGTCAGGAGTTCAAGACCAGCCTGGCCAACATGGTGAAACTCCATATTTTAAAAAAAAAAAAAAAAAAAAAAAGACGACTGAAAATGCTGAGTCAAAATCAAATTTGGAATATTTAAAGTGGATTCAAAAATATTTCAGCAATGCAGACAATTGTGAGTAATGAAGCTGTTGGTAATGTATGGCTTGATATCCTATACAACAAACAAATTTAGTATGTACCAGTTATTTTTTATTTTTTCTTATTTATTTATTTATTTTGAGATGGAGTTAGGCTCTTGTCACCCAGGCTGGACTGCAATGGTGTCCAACCTCCACCTCCTGGGTTCCAGTGATTCTCCTGCTTCATCCTGTTGAGAAGCTGGGATTACAGACATGCACCACCACACTCGGCTAATTTTTGTTTTTTGTTTTTTTTGTTTTTTTTTAAGATGGGGTTTCACCATGATGGCCAGGCTGGTCTTGAACCCCTGACCTCAGGTAATCCACCCACCTCGGCCTCCCAAAGTGCTAGGATTACAGGCGTGAGCCACCACGCCCAGCCTAATTTTTGTATTTTTAGTAGAGACGGGGTTTCACCATGTTGGCCGTGCTGGTCTCAATCTCATGACTTCAGATGATCCACCCATCTCTGCCTCCCAAAGTGCTGGGATTACAGGCATGAGCCACTGCACTGGTCCTTTTGTTCTTATTTTTCGTTACCAACAGTTTGCCCTGACAGATGTGCCAGTGATTTCTGACGACTATGCAGTCACAGTTATTGGTGAGAGCCATATAATCTTGCACTTTTCAGTCTTGCAAGGCAAAAAGATTATGACAGAATGACCCAATCAGATGATACAATCAGATGTATTAATTTTTTTTTTTGTTTTTTGAGACAGAGTCTTGCTCTGTTGCCCAGACTGGAGTGTAGTGGCACAATCTCAGCTCACTGCAACCTCCACCTGCCGGATTCAAGCGATTTTCCTGCCTTAGCTTCTCAAGTAGCTGGGATTACAGGTGCCTGCCAACATTCCCAGCTAATTTTTGTATTTTTAGTCAAGACAGGGTTTCAACATGCTGGCCAGGCTGGTCTCGAACTCCCAATGTCAGGCAGTCCACCTGCCTTGGCCTCCCAAAATGCTGAGATTACAGGCATGAGCCACCACATCTGGCCAGATTTATTAATATTTATGGTTTATCTTCTTGTGGCCTTCTGTCTATTTGAAAATGTGAAAAGTGGGTACCCGAGATAATTCACCATTTTCAAAACTCATTGTTTCTTGGAACAAAAATTGATATCAGAAGTGTAACCTTGTGCTACTGATAAACTTAACCAAGGACAAACACAAGCCCCTCACTTCACAGATGGCTGACATGATGGTCTGTGACCTGAAGGTTGTCGAATAGTTGGAGTGTCATGATTCATGTGGAAGAGGCTAAAAGATGTTTGATGCAGCACTATGGGCGGCCCTGGAAGAGGACTGAAGAAGCAGCTTTGGGTGAGTGCTGCTCCAAACATAATCCAGGGCACATTCTGCACAGTTGGTGGTTCTGTCACACTAAAAGCAATGTTATTTATTTATTTATTTATTTATTTTTAAAGATGGGGTTTCACCATGATGGCCAGGCTGGTCTTGAACTCCTGACCTCAGGTGATCCACCCACCTCGGCCTCCTAAAGTGCTAGGATTACAGGCGTTAGCCACCGCGCCCAGCCGCCAGGTTATTTTTTTAATTATTTTTTTAGAATCAAGGTCTCTGTTGCCCAGGCTGGAGGGCAGTGGTGCAATCACACTTCACTACAGACTCAACATCCCAGGCTCAAGTGATTCTCCCACCCCAGTCTTCCAAGTAGCTGGACTTACCACTGCATGCCACCACATCTAGCTTTTTATTTTTTTTTATTTTTTTAAAGACGAGGTTTCACCATGTTGGTCAGGCTCGTCTTGAACTCCCAACCTCAGGTGATCCACCCACCTTGGCCTCCAAAGTGCTTGGATTACAGGCGTGAACCACCACGCCTGGCTATTTTTTATTTTTAAATTTTATTTTATTTTTTGAGACGGAGTCTTGCTCTGTCACCCAGGCCGGAGTGCAGTGGCACGATCTTGGCTGACTGCAACCTCTGCCTCCTGGGTTCAAGCAATTCTCCTGCCTCAGCTTCCCTAGCAGCTGGGATTACAGGCTCACACCACCATGCCCAGCTAAGTTTTGTATTTTTTTAGTAGAGATGGGGTTTCACTGTGTTGGCCAGGCTGGTCTCGAACTCCTGACCTAATCATCCCTCATCTCAGCCTCCCAAACTGCTGGGATTACAAGCATGAGCCACCGCGCCCGGCCAATTTTTTTATTTTTATTTTTTGAGACAGAGTCTCTGTCTCTCGACCAGGACAGAGTACAGTCGCGAGATCTCGGCTCACTGCAATCTTCACCTCCCAGGTTCAAGAGATTCTTGTGCCTCAGCCTCCCGAGTAGCTGGGACCACAGGCCTATGCCACCATGCCTGACTAATTTTTGTATTTTTAGTAGAGACAAGGTTTCACTATGTTGGCCAGGCGGGTCTCAAACTCCTGGCCTCAATCAGTCTGCCTGTCTGGGCCACCCAGACTGCTGGGATTACAGGTATGAGCCACCATGCCTGGCCACTCGGGAAGCTGAGGCAGATGAATCGCTTGAACCAGGCAGACAGAGGTTGCTGTGAGCCGAGATCACGCCACTGCACTCCAGCCTGGGGGACAGAGTGAGACTATGTCTCAAAAAAATAAAAACTAAAAAACAAAACAAAACAAAAATGGGGACTGTGTGGATAGATTTACTACACCCAAGCCCTCAAAGAATTGATGCCTCTTACAAAGGAAAGGACTGCATGTTTCTAATGAAGCTACCATGACCTGCCAGATTTCCAACTCCTGCCAAAATTGATCTGTTTGTCTGTGGTAGAAGAGGCCATACCATTGTGGCCCTTGAAACTTACTGTATTATGTTTTTATCGGTGAACAGTTAACATACCCAAATGGTTGTAACTGATACTGCTGAATGTATTGTGGGAACAGAAGTGTTAAGTATGTATAACATTTCTTTTGATCGTAAGGAATGTTTTAATGCCATAATTAAAATGTGATTGAGGGGATGAATACAAAATTAAGAGCCTACCTTCTTACTAGTAAAACAGTACAAGTTACCAGGGGGAAGGGAGGAGAGGGGATGATATCACTATACTCATGAAGGAACTAGGAGAAAGAGGAGAGCTTAAGAAAACTACCCAGTAGGCTGTACAGACTGACCTTTCATTTGGAACAGTTCTAATGAGACTTTTGAGCTAAAGTGACAGTGACTGACAGGCTGAATCGAGCCTGTGGCACTAGGCAGTAAGTACCATACAGAGTTTTGGGCACAGCATTTGCCTGACACCTCTGCCTGGTATACTCCATTTAAGCAGCAATTATTGGCTTGTTAGTGAGTGCTTTTGGACACTTAGAAGCTAACTAAGCATCAACAGATATTGTTATATACATGTCCATTCTTTTTTTTTTTTTTTTTTTGAGACAGAGTCTTGCTCTGTCACCCAGGCTGGAATGCAATGGCACGATCTCGGCTCACAGCAACCTCTGCCTCCCAGGTTGAAGGGATTCTCCTGCCTCAGCCTCTCGAGTAGCTGGGATTACAGGTATGTGCCACCACACCCAGCTAATTTTTGTATTTTTAGTAGAGATGGGTTTTCATCATATTGGTCAGGCTGATCTTGAACTCCTGACCTCATGATCTGCCCACCTCAGCCTCCCAAACAGCTGGGATTACAGATGTGAGCCACTGCACTGGCTTTTTTTGTTTGTTTTGCTCTTGTGGCCCAGGCTGGAGTGCAATGACGTGATCTTGGCTCACTGCAACCTCAGCCTCCCGGGTTCAAGCAATTCTTCTGCCTCAGCCTCCCGAGTGGCAGGGATTACAGGTATAGAATAGCACGTTCAGTTAATTTTGTATTTTTAGTAGAGATGGGGTTTCTCCATGTTGCTCAGACTGGTCTCAAACTCCCGACCTCAGGTAATCTGCCTACGTCAGCCTCTCAAAGTGCTGGGATTACAGGCTTGAGCCACCTCACCTTGCCAGTTTCTTAATTGAGTTACTGGCCTCAGGGTGGAGTCCTTCAAGAAACTTAGCTAGGAAAACATGTAGTTTCTAGGGCCAAATAAGCAGGCACAACTGAAAGAGAAAAATAGATCCCCCAAACTAAGAATCCCATTTTTATACCAGATCCTGGATTTCAAAAACAGGGAATCAGCCAATCCCAATGGGAGTCCTATCTCTCAGTGTGTGTGGTGGGGGAACATCTCTATACTTCCTAGGTGGCCAAGAGCATGCTTCTCTGATCGAAACATGCAAAACTGAGTATTTCCCCATAACTGCCATTAGCCATTCCCAAAAGGATATTTCCTACCTAGTTATTATACATCAAAGTTCTCTTATAATGTGAAGCAATTTCTGATACCCTAAAAGTAAAAAATATTAGATGACACAATGCAAAACAGAATAAAGCCTTAGATTTTGAGTGGAATCTATCTGCTTTTAATTCCTGGGGTTTCATGAAGAAAACAGGTTTTCTTCCAAAATGGGGTCTACCATGCCTTCTGTCTTTCCCAAGGAGTCCCAGGCTTCCAGAAGTTATCATAGGGCCGCTCATGTGTGCATTAAGAGTAGCAAGACAGGCTGGGTGCAGTGGCTCATGCCTATAATCTCAGCACTTTTGGAAGCCAAGGCAGGTGGATTGCCTGAGGTTAGGAGTTTGAGACCAGCCTGGCCAACATGGTGAAACCCCATCTCTACTAAAAATACAGTAATTAGTCAGGCATGGTGGCACATGACTGTAATTCCAGCTACTTGGGAGGCTGAGGCAGGAAAATCACTTGAACCCAAGAGGTGGAGGTTGCAGTGAGCCGAGATTACAGGACTGCACTCCAGCCTGGGCGACAAGAGTAAAACTGTGTCTCAAAAAAGAAAAAAAGTGGCAAGACAAGCCCCTCTCTCTTGGTGTGTGCTTGACTCTTCTTCTCGCCATGTCTTCTCACAAGATTTTCAGAATTAAGCATTTCTTGGCCAAGATACAAAAGCAAAATTGTCCCATTCCCCAGTGGATCTGGATAAAAACTGGTAACAAAATCAAGTACGACTCCAAAAGAAAACACTGGAGAAGAGCCAAGCTGGGTCTTTAAGGACGTGCACATGAGATGGCACACATATTTATGCTCTATCAAAGTCATGACCACCTTACCATATCAAGCTGGTAATGTCACCACCAGAAAATGCCACCACTATTTGGACAGTTGCACATTTTGTTGGGAATATATTTTTTTTTCTGTGTTTATGTGCTGTGCACTAGTAGGCTAGGTTCAATAATAAATATGAGAACTTTTGTTTCAAAAAAAAAAGTGGCACTGGGCACGGTGGCTCATGCCTGTAATCCCAGCACTTTGGGAGGCTGAGGTGGGCGGATCACGAGGTCAAGAGATTGAGACCATCCTGGCCGACATGGTGAAACCCCGTCTCTACTAAAAATACAAAAATTAGCCGGGCATGGTGGCACGCGCCTGTAGTCCCAGCTACTTGGGAGGCTGAGGCAGAAGGATCACTTGAACCGGGAAGGTGGAGATTGCAGTGAGCTGAGACTGTGCCACTGTGGTCCAGCCTGGGTGACAAAGCAAGACTCTGTCTCAAAAAAAAAAAAAAAAAAAAAGTGGCAAGACAAAATGGAGAAAAATAATTCAGTTGACTGAGAAGGAAAAAACTTTCTTCCAAAAAAACAAGATCCAAGAAGAGAAAAACAAAAGCCTTTTAAATAGACCTATAGCTTGAATATCCACTTTTAATTAAGCTGACGTTTAGCCATATTGCTATATAAAAAAAAATCCATTTAACTATCTTATTACCCACCTTTAGCCAGGCCAAACACCTAATATTTCTGGCTTTTTTTCAACTTTATCAAAGGTAGTCCTTCAGTTGCTTAGAGAAAGGATTTTTTTTTCTTTGAGATAGAGTCTTACTCTGTCACCCAGGCTGGAGTGCAATGGTGGGATCTTGGCTCACAGCAACTTCCACCTCCCACCTTAAAGCGATTGTCTTACCTCAGTCTCCTGAGTAGCTGGGATTACAAGCATGTGCTACCACGCCTGGCTAATTTTTCTCTTTTTAGTAGAGATGGGGTTTCACCATGTTGGCTAGGCTGGCCAGGCTGGTCTCAAACTCCTGGCCTCATAATCCACCCAAATCGGCCTCCCAAAGTGCTGGAATTACAGGCATGAGTTACCATGCCCGACCAGAAAGAAATTTTTTTTTTTTTTTTTTGAGAGAGAGTCTGTCTGTCACCCAGACTGGAGTGCAATGGTGTGATCTTGGCTCACTGCAACCTCTGCCTCCTGGGTTCAAGCGATTCTCCTGCCTCAGCCTCCCGAGTAGCTGGGACTACAGGTACGTGCCATTATGTCCGGCTAATTTTTTGTATTTTATTTATTTATTTGTTTGTTTTCTATTATTTGCCAACAGCATGCAATTTTTTTTATTTTAAGTAGAGACAGGGTTTCACCCTGTTAGCCTCATAATCTGCCTGCCTCGCCCTCCCAAAGTGCTGGGATTACAGGCATGAGCCACGGCAGCCAGCTCAGAAAGGAAAATTTAAGAAGGGAAGCCAGACATTGTTCGTGGAGGTGAAGAGAATCAACAAATGGTAAAGGTCACATAGATATCAACCAGAAAATACTCATTCGTAAGCTAGGATTGAAGCCGGCCCACTATTGTAAAATGGCAGAGACCAAAAAGAAAGTACCACCATGTGGTGGCCAGGCGTGATGGCTCACGCTTGTAATCCCAGCACGTTGGGAGGCCAAGGTGGGCAGATCACCTGAGGTCAGGAGTTCAAGACCAGCCTGGCCAACATGCTGAAACCCTGTCTCTACTAAAAATACCAAAATTTAGCCAGGCATAATGGCGGTCACCTGTAATCCGAGCTACTCAGGAGGCTGAGACAGGAGAGTTGCTTGAACCCAGGAGGCAGAGATTGCAGTGAGCCAAGATTGCACCATTGCACTCCAATCTAAGCAACAAGAGTGAAACTCCATTTCAAAAAAAAAAAAATTAGCCAGGTGTGGTGCACTGTGCTGGTAGTCCCAGCTACTCAGGAGGCTGAGGCAGGAGAATCGCTTGAATCTCGGAGGCGAAGGTTGCAGTGAGCTGAGATCGCACCACTACACTCCAGCCTGGGTGACAGAGTGAGACTGTGTCTCAAAAATGAATAGCAGGGCGCGGTGGCGCGTGCCTGTAGTCCTAGCTACTTGGGAGGCTGAGTTGGAGGATCTCTTGAGTCCAGGAGTTCTGGGCCGTAGTGCGCTATGCCGATCAGGTGTCTGCACTAAGTTCGGCATCAATATGGTGACCTCCTGGGAGCGGGGGGGACCACCAGGTTGCCTAAGGTGGGGTGAACTGGCCCAGGTCTGAAACAGAGCAGGTCAAAACTCCCATGCTGATCAGTAGTGGGATTATGCCTGTGAATAGCCATTGCACTCCAGCCTGGGCAACATAGCAAAACCTTGACTCTTTTAATATAAATAAATAAATAAATAAATAAATAAATAAATAAATAAATAAATAAAAATGATTAGCCAGGCATAGTGGCATTTGCCTGTAGTCCCAGCTACTCGGGAGGCTAAGGAGAATTGCTTGAACCCAAGAGTTGGAGGTTACAGTGAGCTGAGATTGTGCCATTGCACTCCAGCCTGGGTGACAGAGTGAGATGCCATTTCAAAAAAAAGAAAATAACAACACGTGGTTCCAAGGTTAAGCTTCCGAGACCTAAAACAAGATAGAGACCTTATCCAGTTTTGTTTTCAGAGAAAGTTTGTACCTGACCAGTTTTCTGGGCTGGCTTGTCTGTTAGCTAAGCCAAACCAAATCTGACAAAGTTGCTCCTCTTAAAAATGAAAACTTAGGCTCTGGGACAGTCGCAGATTTTAGATACCTCTCTGTGGAAAAAGTTGTGAAAACATCATGGATGCTGTCTGGACCATCTGGGTCACAATTGCCTACAGAAAAGGGCTTCTTTCTCAACAGACCATCTGAAATTGATCTATTCATTGGCTCTTTGTTTCTGATACAGAGACTGTTGGCATTTCTAAGTAATGATTCCTACATGGGAAGGGCACATCAGGGCAAGTGTGACCCTTCCACCCACTACTGACAGATCAGATCTGGCCCCTGTCTCAGGGCCATTTCACTGCTGCTGACGTGTGTTTGGCTTTTAGTATTAGATGCAGTTTGCAACAGTGAACTGATACCTTGACTCTACTTCCTTTTTCTTGGTACACATTACAGGAAAGGAGTCCCGATTCAGACCCCAAGAGAGGGTTGTTGAATCTCAAGCAAGAATTAATTCAGAGAGAGTCCATAGAGTAAAGTGAAAGCAAGTTTATTAAGAAAGTAAAGGAATAAAAGAATCGCTACTCTATAGACACAGCTGCCCCAAGGGCTACTGGTTGCCCATTTTTATGGTTGTTTCTTGATTATATACTAAACAAAGGGTGGATTATTTATGTTTCCCCTTTATAGACCATATAGGGTAACTTCCTGATGTTGCCATGGCATTTGTAAACTGTCATGGTGCTGGTGAGAGTGTAGCAGTGAGGACAACCAGAGGTCACTCTCATTGCCATCTTAGTTTTGGTGGGTTTTAGCCAGCTGCTTTCCTGCAACCTGTTTTATCAGCAAGGTCTTTATGACCTGTATCTTGTGCTAACCTGACCAAGCTGTGGACGACATGGTAACCTCTGTGGCCCACATGTACACCTCTGGAGGGCCTTCTGGAATTAGAAAACCTGAAGTAGTTGGCTGGGTGTGGTGGCTCATGCCTGTAATCCCAGCACTTTGGGAGGCCGAGTCGGGCAGATCACAAGGTCAAGGGATCGAGACCATCCTGACCAACATGGTGAAACTACGTCTCTCTAAAAATACGAAAGTTAGCTGGGTGTGGTGGCGTGTGCCTGTAGTCCCAGCTACCCAAGGGCTGAGGCAGGAGAATTGCTTGAACCCAGGAGGCGGAGGTTGCAGTGAGCCGAGATCCTGCCACTGCACTCCAGCCTGACGCTTGGCGACAGAGCGAGACTCTGTCTCAAAAAAAAAAAAAAAAAAAGTTCTGAACAGTGTTTGAGAGAAAAACACCAACAACAAAAAGAAAACCTGAAGTAACTGGAAGACCATGAAAAGCAGAAAAATGATCAACCCCTGCAGCACCTAACTAACTTGAGACATTCTTTTATTGTTTCTTATTCTGGCCTCACTTGACAAGGCCATTGGACTTTGTAACCGACCTTGGTTAACCTTGTGACTCTGCACCCTACAACCCCTTCCCAGCTTTCAAACCTACAACCATCTCCCAGCTTGCAAAAAACAGCCCTTAGCTGTATCTTCTGTAACTTTCCACTGCCCACCCCAAACTTAACTGTCTGGAAATGCAGCCCAGTAGGTCTCAGCCTTATTTTGCCAGCCCATATTCAAGATGGAGCTGGTCTGGTTCAAATGCCTCTGACACACACAACTTAGTAAGTAAGGCACCTTAATTTAATGATTAAATGCAGCTGTCCCCAGAAAGAGATGGATGTTTTCTAGGCTGCTACCTGGGTAAGTGATCAGGATGAAAATAGTGGAAAGTTACGTAAACCCATATATTTTAATGTTTACAAATTTAAGATTTTTTTCCTGAATAATTCTGAACATAATGTGTCTTTTTGTTTGTTTTTTATTTTTTTATTTTTTTTCATTACCTCCAATAATGGCTACAAGCAACATAATGTGTCTTTCTGATTAAACTGTATAAAAATGTTTTGCTGTGAAAATGCTTTTGTGCCTATTGCATAGAACCCTTTCATATGAAAAGTCTAGGTAAGAATAGGAGATGATTTTTTAAATGTCATGACTGTTGAAGGGGACACAACTGATTTTGTAACAATGAGGGGAAAATACAAAATCCAGGCACCTGGGGAAATGGGGTGGGGAAAGGTGTTAATTGTCTTTGTTTTTCAGAACAAAGCCTTCCCCCTTTCTAAAAGAAAACTCCATGTACTGCCTTTTCAAGCTGCCGTGAATGCTTTGAATTCACACTAACTGCTGGGCCTATGCTCCTCCACCTGACCACACTGCCTAGGAGGGAGGGGGTGACCTGCCACCTGCACTTTCCTGCAGAATGCCTACAGATGCTTTCCATACTCATGAAGCTGATGTCATAGATAAATAAAACTCTATGGAACTGACTGTCTCAGGCAGTGCCTCTGAAACCAAAGACTGAACTGCCTTATTTGGATTAGACTGAGAACCTACAGTGAGAAGACCCACAGTAAAAGGCCACAGATTGTTGATGGGAGACTTAAGCTTGTCTTATGCAACTCCACCGGTGAAGACTCTTGGAATCTTGCAGCTGTTATTCCCCATACTTTGCCCACGTGCCTTTTCCCTTTGCAGACTTTGTTTTGTATCGTTTCATTGTAATAAATCTTAGTTGTGAATGTGCCTCTATGCCAAGTATTGTCAGTCCTTTTACTGAATAATCAAAACTGGGAGTGGTCTTGGGGTCCTAAACACAGAGGTGTACTTGGCTACTGCAGCTGTGCAGCTTCAAAGAAAACTTCTTAAAACTATACACAGAAAAAGGAAGTCTTGCTCACTGGGCAGAGTTGTGAGTTATGGTGCTTGCTCTAAAAGTGCCTTCCAAAATGTACCTTGTTATATTTTCATTGACTGATGACATTGGCCAATGAATAGGCATTACAGTCTGGTGCCTGGTAGTAGAAAAGCTGGATGATCAAGTCTCAAGCTTTGTGGGGACAAACATGGCAACAAATTGCATAAGACCATGTCCTCCATTCATGACCCATGTGGATGCCTGTGGAAAAAAGTCCTTTGGGAATAAATATCAATGGAATCAATGAGCTGATTTAACCTGAGCTTCCCAGGTAAGAATCATAGCCACCTGGACACACCATTGCACAGGGCATGGCAATCCATCTACAAGTCAAGACTGGGCCCACAAATTAGCTCTCGAAATTCTAGGACATGAGGCCAAGGGAGGCTACCACATGTGCCTGAACTGCTAACTATACAGTTGACTAGCAAAGGGAACACAGGGACTCATAGTCAGGACATTGGACCTGGCCAGTCTTGGGAAATTAGTTATGTAATTAACCCTCCTCATTCTTCCCCACTTCCAGGTCTTCTGTGGGAAACTAGGCCTCTGGAATTTGTGAGCAGCAAAGAAGAGCCAGGGATGCCAGGTATGGTGGCTCACGCCTGTAATCCCAGCACTCTGGGAGGCCAAGGCAAGCAGATCATGAGGTCAGGAGTTCGAGACCAGCCTGACCAACATTGTGAAACCCTGTCTCTACTAAAAATACAGAAATTATCTGGGCATGGTGGTGCACACCTGTAATCCCAGCTACTCAGGAGGCTGAGACAGGAGAATTGCTTGAAACAGGGAGGTGGAGGTTGCAGTGAGCCAAGATCGCACCACTGCACTCCAGCATGGGCAACAGAGCGAGACTCTGTCAAAAGAAAAAAAAAAAAAAAAAAGAGGGCCAGGGAATGGAAGACTCTAACAAAGAGTTTCTTTTGCTGTCCACCTAAGCTTTCTGGATTGGGGCAGTTATAGATAACGATAAGGATCATGAATATGAGATAAAAACTCTAAAGTGATCCTAGTGTGGCCCAATGTCCACAGTGGGAGATGTTTTAGGGTAGCTCCAGTTACATTAGGAAGAAACTAATGAGCCACCCAGGAACAAATCTGGGCATATGGTGTGAGCAAGACATGGGGATGACTGGTAAAGGAAGACATAATTGTCAAGGGTACTGCTCATGCCAAGCATGGCTGTGGCAGGACAGCAACAACTTTTGTGGCTGGGGAGGAAAAATGCTGAGGAGGAACCATTGATCTCTCATCTCTTGTCTGCCGGGCATCTGACCACTTTAATGCAGATTGCCCTAGCCACCTTCAGCCTGACCAGTAGGGAATCTTCATCTGAGAATTCTCAAAATCCTCCCAGCAGTGTTAACTCCAGTGACTCCAGGAATTAACAGGATCCACATCAGAACAAGATCAGTTTTCTGGCTGTTAATCTGATGTCCTTCACTTTGATCTGATCTGAGTCACAGACTACAGCAATTGCTTTATTTTTATTTTATTTTATTTTTAAGACGGGGTTTCGCCATGTTGGACAGGCAGGTTTCGAACTCCTGACCTCAAGTGATCCACCCGCTTCAGCCTCCCAAAGTGCTGGGATTACAGACCGTGAGCCACCACGCCCAGCCAGCAATTGCTTTAAGTGTTGGATCTATGTTGCTTAGGACAAATTTTTAAAAATTGTTTAGGGCTGGGCGTGGTGGATCATGCCTATAATCCCAGCACTTTGGGAGGCTGAGGCAGGTGGATCACTTGAGGCAGGAGTTCAAGACCAGCCTGGCTAATATGGTGAAAACTTGTCTCTAGTAAAAATACAAAAATTGGCTGGCAGTGGTGGTGTGCACCTATAATCTCAGCCTCTTAGGAGGCTGAGGTACAAGAATCTTGGCACTTGAACTTGGGAGGCAGAGGTTGTGGGGGTCAAGATCACACCACTGCACTCCAGCCTGGGCTATAGAGCAAGATTCTGTCTCAAAAAAATATATATATATATATAACTATAAATGTTACTATAAATATATATATACATATATATATTTGTTTGTTTGTTTAATTAAAGCATCTAATGGGGTGGCCTGTATTTGGAAAAGAGTTCTTAACTGGCTATTAAAAAAAAAAGGACAGGTGGGGCGTGGTTGCTCATGCCTATAATCACAGCACTTTGGGAGGCTGACATGGGCCTGAGGTCAGAAGTTTCAAAACCAGCCTGACCAACATGGCAAAACCCCATCTCTAGTAAAAATACAAAAATTAATCAGGTGTGGTGGTGTACACCTGTAATCTCAGCTTTTCTAGAGGCTGAGGCAGGAGAATCACTTGCATGTGAGAGGTGGAGGTTGCAGTGAGCCAAGATTGTGTAACTACATTCCAGCATGGGTGACAGAGGGAGACTCCCTCTCAAAGAAAAAAATAAATTTAAAAAAAAGGAAGTGGAGGTAAACTGCTCTGTGAGATGTCCTGATGACCTTGCATGTGTCCATATAGGCCACATAGACAGGGCTTCACCTCAGTTGATCTAAATCTTGGTAAACTGCCCCATGATCCTCCCAGAACATGAGAAAGTGAGAGGCTTGTGAGGAGCTACTTCGAGGCCATTTCTCACCCATCTCCCTGTCTTCCTCAGAGGCTATGGTGAGATAGAAGGGTTTCTTTCTTTCTTTCTTTCTTTCTTTCTTTTTTTTGAGATGGAGTTTCGATTTTGTTGCCCAGGCTGGAGTGCAATGGAGTGATCTTGGCTCACCACAACCTCCGTCTCCCAGGTCCAAGCGATTCTCCTGCCTCAGCCTCCCAAGTAGCTGGGATTACAGGCATACGCCACCACACCTGGCTAATTTTGTATTTTTTTTTTTAGTAGAGATGGGGATTTCTCCATGTTGGTCAGGCTGGTCTCGAACTCCCAGCCTCAGGTGATCAGCCCGCCTCAGCCTCCCTGTAAGGTCTTTTAGGCTGACTGATGTGTCATGGGTACCATGTTAACCTCTGTGACCTGCACGGACACTCCAGATGAGTTCCTGGAAAATCTAAAGTAAATGGAAGACTGAAGAAATGATCATCTCCTGTGGCACCTACTTAACTTTGAGACATTCCCTATTGTTCCTTATTCCCACACTAATTGATAAGGTCACTGGACTTTGTAACCTTGTCATCCTCCTGACTCCACACCCTACGACCCCCTCCCAGCTTGCAAACCTATGACGCCCTCCCAGCTTGCAAAAATCCACTCTAAAGTAACTTCTATAACTTTCCACTGCCCACCCCAGACTTATAAAACCAACTCTTATCCCACTGCCCTTCACTGATGCCCTTCTTGGCCTCAGCCCACCTGCACCCAGGTGAATAAACAGCCATGTTGCTCACACAGAGCCTGCTTGGGGGGTTTTCATTCAGAGCATGCGTTTTAACACTCCCAAAGTGCTTGGTTTACAGGCGTGAGCCACCGCACCCGGGCTTCTTTTTTTTTTTTTTTGAGATGGTGTCTAACTCTGTTGCCAGGCTAGAGTGCAGTGGCACGATCTCGGCTCACTGCAACCTCTGCCTTCTGGGTTCAAGTGACTCTCCTCAGACTCCTGAAGAGCTGGGATTACAGGCACCCGCCACCACGCCCAGCTAATTTTTGTATTTTTAGTAGAGTCGGGGTTTCACTGTATTGGCCAGGCCAGTCTCGAACTTCTGACCTCGTGATCTGTCTGCCTTGGCCTCCCAAAGGGCTGGGATTACAAGCATGAGCCACCGTGCCCATCACTACAGAATGTTCTTACACAAATGTTTTGTTTTTTGCTGCACCAATAAGAGACTTCACAATGGAAGGCAGTCCCCACTCTGTGCTAAGTCTGTGGCTGTGCAACTTTTCACAGGGATCTATACGTCTGTCCAACACATCAACTCCAACCACACTCAAGTTCATAGGGTTTGGGTATTTCTGCATTGCAGCTATTGTAACAGTTTCTCATGGGTGATCAAAGAGATACTCCAAAGTTCAAATCTTCATGGTGCCAGCAGCCTATGCAACATTTGGGTGGTGCTAAGGAACAATTAGGCAAAGACGCTACACCTGTCCCCATCCATCCCCCAGCATCTCATCAAACTGCTTAGTGTGAAATTCACTCTGCAGAAACAGAGCTCCCATCACCCATGTTGCATTATCATCTGGCCTCTTTTATTTTGGTGTTGTCTGGTGGGACAATGGACACGGGGAAATGGCACCTTTGCCAATCTTGCTATTGCTGTCTTTTCTAAACTGCCTGAATCTAAAAAGGGCTTGTTGTTTCTTTACCAACTAAATATCTCAGCTTTGCTTGACAGCATTGATATGCTTTGGCTGTGTCCCCACCCAAATCTCATCTTAAATTTTAACTCCTCCGACATGTCATGGAGGAACCCAATAGGATGTGATTGAATTATGAGTTGGGGCTTTCCTGTGCTCTTCTTGTGATAGTGAATGAGTCATGAGATCTGATGGTTTTGTTTACTATTATTATTATTATTATTATTTTGAGAAGGAGTCTCGCTCTGTCACCCAGGCTGGAGTGCAATGGTGCGATCTCGGCTCACTGCAACCTCTGCCTCCCAGATTCAAGCAATTCTCCTGCCTCAGCCTCCTGAGTAGCTGGGATTACAGGCACCTGCCACCATACCCAGCTAATTTTTGTATTTTTTAGACATGGGGTTTCACCATGTTGGTCAAGCTGGTCTCAAATTCCTGACCTCGTAATCTGCCCAAGTTGGCCTCCCAAAGTGCTGGGATTACAGGCATGAGCCACTGTGCCCAGCCATGAGATCTGATTGTTTTAAAAACGGGAGTTCCCCTGCACAAGCTCTTTTTTTGCAGGCAACCATCCACGTGAGACGTGACTTGCTCCTCCTTGCCTTCCACCATGACTGTGAGGCTTCCTCAGCCATGTGGAACTGTAAGTCCATTAAACCTCTTTTTCTTCCCAGTCTCAGGTATGTCTTCATCAGCAGTGTGAAAATGGACTAATACATTAAATTGGTATTATTAGAGTGGGATGCTGCTGTAGATACTCAAAAATGTGGATGCAGCTTTGGAACTGGGTAACAGGCAGAGGTTGGAACAGTTTGGAGGGCTCAGAAGAAGACTGGAAAATTTGGCATACCCTAGAGACTTGTTGAATGGCTTTGACCAAAATGCTGATAGTGTTATGGACAATAAAGTCCAGGCTGAGGTGGTCTCAGATGGAAATGAGGAACTTGTTGGGAACTGGAGCAAAGGTGACTCTTGTTATGTTTTAGCAAAGAGACTGGCAGCATTTTCCCTCTGCCCTAGACCTCACCTGAGGTCAGGAGTTCAAGACCAGCCTGACCAACATGGAGAAACGCCATCTCTACTAAAAATACAAAAAAGAATTAGCCGGAGTGGTGGCACATGCCTGTGATCCCAGCTACTCGGGAGGCTGAGGCAGGAGAATCACTTGAACCCGGGAGGTGGAGGTTGCAGTGAGCTGAGATCGAACCACTGCACTCCAGCCTGGGTGACAGAGAAAGACTCCATCTCAAAAAAAAAAAAAAAAAAAAAGAGAGAGAGATCCAAGATGGCTGATTAGCAACAGCTCAGGAATGTAGCTCCCAGTGAAAGTGCAGAGAACGAGTGGACGCCGCACTTTCCGACGAATTTTTGTTGCCCACAGACCGGGAGATTCCCGGCAGAGGAGCCACACG
>CAUYQU010010594.1:0-39106 GCA_963574635.1 Cheracebus regulus | reverse complement strand
TGTGGGGCTCCTCCACTGGGAATGTCCTGGTCCGTGGGCAGCAAAAATTTATCGGTAAGTGTGGCGTCCACTGGCTCTCTGCGCTTTTACTGGGAGCTGCGATCCTGAGCTGCTAGTGATCGGCCATCTTGGATCTCTCTCTATGAACAATGTTTTAATAAATATCCCTGCACATATTTTTGATTATGGCTAATTCTAGGGCTGGATAGCCAGAAATGAAGCTGGTGTGCCATAAAGATTCAACATTTTGGTTGGTTGACAATACTGCTCTCCCTAAAAGATGATCTGATTTATGTTTCTGCCATAATGGTGGGAGTTTCTATTTGCTACATCCTGTTTAATATTTAATCATTTTAATTTTTGATAATATCTTTGCCAAAAGTGATCTTATGGTTATTTTAACTTATATTTTCTTAAATATTAGGCTAAATATCTTTTCAGATGTTTATTTGTATTTTTTCTGTAAATTGCATATTCATATGCTTATCATTTTTTACTTGAAATTTTCTCATTAAAAAATAGGTTTATAGGAGTTTTTCCTGTATTATCTAATGGTATACTATACATTAAATAATGTATTGCCAATATTTTCTCATAATGTCATGTATTTTTAAAACTTTTGTTTCAAATATTTGTCTAGTTTCAAGTCTTTTTCAAGCATTTGTTTATTAATCTTTCCCTTAATTTAAATCTAGCTTTTCTTCTTTAGTAAGGCATTTCTTTATATCTAATTGGAAGCATCTTTTGTGTATTTTATTATAATGCTTTTAATTTTGCCTTTGGGTTTTGAATTCAAGTAAAAAATTTATTTTTATTTATGTTATTACAGAAGAATTTAACAATTATTTTTGCAAGCATGTAGCTGACTGTACACATACTATTTAGTGAATGTCCATATTTCATCACTAATTCAAAATGTCTTTTTAAATCTTTCAGAAATTTTAACTTTCATTGATCTGTGTTTAATAATTCTGTACTACTACCACTATGATTGAATTATTATACCTTTAAGTGCTATGTTCTAAGGATTAAAAACTGTATTTTTTCACTCTAATAATTTTACTTAGTAGTTTTAATAATAGTAATAATAGTATTATTTTAATTTAATGTAGGTAAAATGAATCAGTGTAATATCAAATAATCTAACTGAAAACCCTGTAATGTTGAATGTGTATCCAAAATACCCATTTGAACCCATGATTTTTTTCTAATAACAAATTATATTTTCTAGCACCTTTCTAGAAAGGGAGATTGAAGAAGTGTTACCTTTGAACCCTTTTAGAACCCTAATTTTGATCTCTTAATATGGATCTCCACAAATAACAAGGTTTCTTAGAGATAAAGCAGTTTCCAGGTGTGTAAAAGGCAATGTAAAAGGTGAGCCAGGAAGATCTTGCTGTGCCAGAAAGCAAAGAAGCTTTCAAGGACTAATGATGTATTTTCAACACGGCACAGGAATGAGCCTGCGGGACTCTCTTTGCCAAAGATGGAACAATTTTATCACTAGAAGAATAATAGTTATAATTCTTTGAAACACATGGACACATAATGATATCAGAGAAGAGAAAAGCAACAAAACAAAAACCTTATTTGCTATTGGCAGAAGTGACTATTACACTACCTTTTAGACATATACATTTTTAATTAAAATGAAAGAAGAAATGCTTCTTTCTTTCTTTTTAATTAGCAATATATTCTAGGGTATATAAATTACCTCAAAGCATTTTTTTTCTTGAAAAATGGAAACTAATGACTACGTAACAAATAATAAAATCAGAAAAATTCCTTTTTTTGTAATTTGTAACAAAATAATTGATTTAGGCAAAAACCATCAGTGTATGCCAAACCATAAAGGTTGCTGAGGAACTCAATATTTGCATCCTGGAAAAGTACCGCCCGAGAGATTACTTTAAGATTGCAAAAGAAAAACATGTAACAACAATGGAGAAATCAACTCTCTCCACCTGAACCCAAAGATCAATCATAACAACACTGGCAGTGGATAAGATGTTTTGTACCTCTATGATGCCATAAACAGAATCAGCATCACCTATTAAACATTTTTGTCAGAAATATTAAACCTGAATCTAATCCAGCTTTCACATCTAACTTTTATTTTTCAGGAAATATAGAGCATAAAGAGGAAAATGCTAAACAAGATGAGGAAACATTTGGAAAAATCTCAAAGACAGGTTGTAATAGAGGACAATTGACATAACTGTCTTGCTCAACAAGTCAATGATAAGAGGAGAAAAAGAGTGTGTGTGTGTGTGTGTATGTGTGTGTCTGAAGCGGTGAAATGGCAGGGGAAGTATTAGTCTTTGTTGAAAGACATAACCAGGCTGGGTGCTGTGGCTGACACCTGTAATCCCAGCACTTTGGGAGGCTAAGGCAGCCAGATAACGAAGTCAGGAGTTTGAGACCAGCCAGACCAACATGGTGAAACTCGTCTCTACTAAAAATACAAAAATTAGCTGGGTGTAGTAGTGTGCACCTGCAATCCAAGCTACTCAGAAGGCTGAGGCAGGAGCATCACTTAAACCTGGGAAGTGGAGGTAGCAGTGAGCCAGAATCATTCCACTGTACTCCAGCCTGGGTGACAGAACTAGAGTCTGACTCAAAAAAAAAAAAAAAAAAAAAAGACATAACCAAATGCCACATGTCAGTCCTAATTCTAGTATGAACAAATGAGCAATAAAAACCATTTTTAGGGCAGTTAAGGAAATATGAATATGAACTGGATAACATTAATTTGTTAGATATGGACTGTTATGGTTATAAAGAAAAAAATTTTCATTTTTTAGAAATATTTACTAAAATAATTAGGATAGAAATGCTATGATCTTAATTTAATGTATTACAGCAAGCAAATAAATGAATAAATAAATCAAATGTGGTTACATATTGTGAAGTCTAAGTATTAAGCTTAGGGCTATTTATTTTAAAACACCTTATAAAAATAAACTTACTTTACTGTGTCTTTAAAACTTCATAATAAAAACTAGAATAAGTATAAACATATAATTTATATATTGTAAAAACAGATTTATTTTTAGAATTCAAATAAAGCATCTAGGATGTTGAATTGGGGGTTTATCATATATACTATCATATATATATGCTTACTATATACTTATTATATTGTGTCTTACACATATGCTTACTATATTTTGTCTTCTCATCTAACATGTCTCTCCATTTATTCCAAATTAAAAAAATTTCTTCAATACTTTTATGCTTTTTATGCAAGACTTAAATATTCCCTATTAGATGATTTTCTGAGTATCTTAATTATTTAGTTACTCTAGTCTATTAGCAATTGCTATTGATCAGAAAAACAGTGGCCTATAGGGAAATTGATTTCATTTCTAGCTGTCTTGCTGGACTCTTTACAGTGTTAGTAAGTAGTTTTGCAACTTTTATCTTTTTCTTTCAGATAATCCTTTTTAATTGTAAAATGTGATGTGCACACAAAGGCATGTGTAAAACAAAAGTATACAGTGTAATGACATTATTAAGCAATTATGAATGTAATCATTGCAGAAGTAAAAAAAAAGAAAAATTACCAGCATCCAAAGGAATAATAATGCTGTGTTCTTTCTATGTCACATATTTTGACTGCTGTATTAACCATTCTGAAATACAAGTTTTTAGTTTATAATTTTTTGGCAATACATTCTGACTTCTTGAATTTTACTCATGAAATTTAGAATAATAAAAAACGGCAAAAGTCAAATATTTTCTCTCTTGTTTCAGCTTATTTATTAGTTTCAACTGGTGGAAATATATTACATTAATCTAAAATATTTTGGTACAGTTTTAATAATTATTTGTATGTACATGTTTAATATGTGTATATGTATACATAGCTATACATATACAAGTATATCTAGAATATACAAATATAAACAATTAGGTCAATGTGAGATGTTTATAAATTAATTTCACAAATTATTTTTTTTCTAGGACATATTTTCAGGGTTTGGTATTAACTAGGTGCTTCATTTTTAAATTCTTTCTGTGAAAGGTAGATAGTCTGATATTTTTCAACTCAGTGTAGTAAGTCTCAAATATAACAGATTTGAGTATAATTTCTTAAATACTTGGCCTCATAAAAATTTTATTTTGTTTGCCTAGGACATAGATATTTTTAAATTAACATTAGCAATTCCCCAAAATTAATCACAGTAACCCACCTGCTGTTAGAACAAGGTCATCTGGATTAATCAGATTTAAATGGGAGGCAGAGCTAAGATACAACTTGTGAATTATGAAGAGGCTTTGTAATTAAGATATAAACACTAAATTCTATAGAACTTCTCAAAAACACCAGAAATCATTATTTTGATATCTTCCTTTTAAATATCTTCATCAAGATGCAAATATATGGTACTTATTCTTTGCTAATTATAATCTATTGATCGAATATTAAAAAGCAAATGCATTTTGGGAGTTTTCAGGTAAGTATTAGTAAATTTTGGTTCTACAGTGTTCGTAGTAAAATAATTGTAGATGCAAGGATTAGCTCAGGTTTGCCTCCATATATCCAGGAAATAAAGCCTTCCTTGGTGAAGAAGGCAGAAAGAAAAAAATGTTGGCCCATGAAGAACTAAACAGAGCAAGATGGTAAGATTTACTCTTCTACATGGAGAATGAGCGTAGACATAGGCTATTTTTTGTTGTTGTTAATATAGGCACAAAGGGTGTGCTTCATAAAGCAATGCTTGTCAAAGACTTTTCCTACCAAAATATCCCTGAGAGGAAGAGATTGAGCTAGGTTTCTAAATGCAGCCTAAAACTCTCCTCCATGAATGGAAAAATATCTTTTAAATCTAATTTATTTAAAACATCAATTTGCATGTTGTATGTAACTGCTTAGTATATCCATATTTATTTTAATTTAAAAAATTTAAATTAATTTGATATGCTTGTATCAGTTAAAAATGATACTCTGTAAAGATGTGTGTTTGCCCTGTGGGTTTAAGAACCTACCCTGGAAAATCAGACTATATAGGGTGTGTATTTTCCTATTTCTGGTAGTACTATTCTCATTGCCCAAAACAACAATAATGAAGATTTATTTAATGTTTAATATATTCTAGACCCTGTTCCAAACTCATTAAATATATTAACTTATCCCTCCAACAAGGAGTGATGAATAGGGGTTATTAAATTTTTATTTTGTGTTTATGAAGAATTATCCTTATATAATGGTAATTTTCACAAATAAACTGTGATAATATCTTGGATTTTGTTTTCATGTTTGTCAATCACAACTTTGGCCCTACCCTAAAAAGAGGGTTTGTGCTGTTTAAAGCAGTTCAAATTGCCCAATACTAACAAAGTTCTGAAATAGACATATGATAGATTAAATCTTACATGGCAGTTTTGTAAGTTAATATTTCCTAGTGATTTTATATCTGCTGATTGCTACTAAAAAGTTAATTTTTGTTACTCATATATCAATAATTTATCAAATAAGTTTAGTAACTACTGACATTTGGTAAATTTCTCCCTCTTCATTGCTTTGTAATATTCTTTAAGATTTTGGGTTAAAGAAATTAAATAAGCAAGGTTGGAGACAAATTAAATCTAACAGAATCAAATGATTTAATTAAATGAATTCTACAGTGTATGGCAAACACTTTGCTATGTAAAAGCACTAAATTACTTGCCTATATAGGTTTAGTCCAGTTCTTTATTCAGGGTCAATGTCTATGTATGCCTTGCTAGCAGAGAAGTAGCTTTTTGGATAACTGAGCCTTTTAAAAGTATCCTCAAGAGACAGTAAATTAGTGGGTGGTTTGACTGACCACTTTTGTATTTGGGTGAAAAAAACATTTCTTAAGACTGGTTTAATGTAGCAAAAATCTGAGTTGAGGTTGTAGATTATAATAGAGTATGCTAAAAAGTAATAATTTGTAACCTAAATGAATACTTTAATCTCCTTAAAGTCATTAAAATGCATTACATACTTTCATTTTGATTTGAAATCACCTATTATTTATGTCTCTGATACTCCCAAACTGTTTAATAAAACTCTAAAATTTTAATACGATATGCATGGAAAATTTTGGAGTAGAGTCCAATATGAGTTTTTGGCAGAGTCATGACAGATCTGAATACGTTTTTCCTTGATTTTAAAGGATTTCTTATAATGATTAATTTTTTATTGATATATAATTGTACATATTTTTGGGTAATGTGTGATATTTTGATTCATGCATACAATGTGTAATGATCAAATCAAGGTAATTAAGATAGTCATCAAATATTTATTATTTCTTTGTGTTGGGAACATTTCAAATCTTATCTCCTAGCTGTTGTGAACTATATAATGCATTATAAATAACTATAGTCACTCTACTGTACTATCAAACACTAGAAAGTGCTCCTTCTGTCTAACTGTATTTTTGTGCCCATTAAGCAACCTCTCTTTATCCCCCACCCTCTTCCCGGCATATGGTACTATCACTCTATGTCCATGAGATCACCTTTTTTAGCTCCCACATATGAGTGAGGATATGTGATATTTGTTGTTCTGTATCTGGTTTATTTCTCTTAACATAATGACCTCTAGTTCCATCTATGTTACTGCAAATGATAATTTCAGTCTCTTTTTGTGACTCAGTAGTATTGCACTGTATCTATGCCCCACATTTTCTTTATTCATACGTCTGTTGATGGCTACTTAGGTTGATTCCATATCTTGATAATCGTGAATAGTACTGCAATAAACAGTAGATATGGGAATCTCTTTGACATACTGATTTTCTTTCCTTTCTTTTGGGTAAATATCTACATATTTTTGAGATTGCTGGATTTTATGGCAATTTGATGTTTAGTTTTTTGAGAAACCTCCATATCGTTTTCTGCAGTGGCTGTACTATCTACATTCTCATCAACATTATGTAAAAGTTATCTTTCTCTGCAGTGATCAGTTTTGAAGGAACATTCAGAATGTGGAGATGTTAAATAAGGAGTTAGCATTGAGGATTCAGGCAAAGTGAATCTGCCCATAACAGTCTGTAACATAGTGAGTGATCAATGAACTTACCAAGTTGTAGGTGATGTTTGAGGCATTGAAGATTCTGCAGTGAACAAAGAGACAAAATTTCCTGACCTTGTGAAGCTTCATTCTGGTGGAGAGATACAGATGCTAGAAAAAGTAAAACGTATCATATGTCAAATGCTGTAAATGTAAAGAAGAACATAAACTAGGAAAGAAAATAAGGGAATTTTGGGAGTGGTGGAGTTTGAAATCTTAAAGAAAGTGTTTGGAAATTGTCTCTGAAATTTTGCTATTTTAGGAAAGACTTGAAGCAGCTGAATAATTTTTGGAAATATCTCTGGGAAGAGCATTTGTGGCATGAAGAACAGCAAATGAAAAATGTCCTGAGATGGGAGATTGTGAAGCATGTTTTAGGAATAGCACTTTGGCTTATGTGTTGGAAACAGTCTATGGGAGAGATGATGGTATCTCAGACTCTCAGAGAAGTGTAGATTTTGAGATATATTTTGGAAGAATACTGGAAATATTTTCTCATGAATTGCATGTGAGATGTAAGATAAAGAGTCAAGCATGAGTAAACTATTTGACTGAACCCACTAAATGGTTGAAATTGTTGAACTGAGATAGAAAGATTGTGGAAGATTTGGGGAGGGATACTAACTGAGTAATCTTTGGCCTGTAGGAATTTCCAGGAAAGAATGAGGATGTGAAAATAATGATGTTTTAGGCATAGAAATTTTTATGTGCAGTGGCATTGAACCTTGAAAATACTTTATTAAGGAAATGGAGAGACATTTTGCATGATGTAAGCACAGTATATACTAGGGATTGGAAGACTGTATCTCAAGGGATAAATCCAGCCCACTGCCTGCTTTTGTAAGATGCATGAACTGTACAAAATGGTTGAAAAAAAAATAAGTATAGTATTCTGTAACATGTGCAAATTATATAAAATTCACACTTCAGTGTCCATAAAGAACGTTTGATTAGCATACAGCCATGCTCACTCATTTATGTGTTGTCTATAGCTACCTGATGTGGTGTGGCTGTGTCCCCACTCAAATCTCATCTTGAATTGTAACTCGTACAGTTACCATGTGTCCTGAGAGGGAAACCAGTGCAAGGTAGTTGAATTATGGGGGCAGGTCTTTCCTGTGTTGTTCTCATGATATTGAATGAGTCTCACCAAATCTGATGGTTTGATAAGGGGTAACCCATTCGCTTGGCTCTCATTCTCTCTCTTGACGCCACCATGTGATATGTTCCTTTCACCTTCTATCATGATCATGAGGCCTTCTCAACCATGTGAAACTCTAAGTCCAATGAACCTCTTTCTTTTGTAAATTGCCCAGTCTCAGGAATGTCTTTATCAGCAGCATGAAAAATGGACTAATAAACTGCCTTTGTGCTAAAATGGTTAAGTAGTTCTGATGGAGACTATATGGCCTGCCAGGGTGAAAATATTTACTACTCATTTTTTACAGAAAAAGTTCACTGACATTGGTGTACATAAAGGGAATAACGTGAGTTAAAATGAACCATTGTGGGGGAGTCACTGATTGTGAAGTAACTTGTATGTCTTGCTAAGAAGTTGAAACGATTCTGCTTGAAGAGGTCCTTCACATCCTTTGTTAGTTGTATTCCTAGGTATTTTATTCTCTTTACAGCAATTGTGAATGGGAGTTCACTCATGATTTGGCTCTCTGTTTGTCTGTTATTGTTGTATAGGAATGCTTGTGAATTCTGCACGTTGATTTTGTATCCTGAGACTTTGCTGAAGTTGCTTATCACTTTCAGGAGATTTTGGGCTGAGACGATGGGATCTTCTAAATATACAATCATGTCGTTTGCAAATAGAGATAATTTGACTTCCTCTTTTCCTAATTGAATACCTTTTATTTCTTTTTCTTCCCTGATTGCTCTGGCTAGAACTTCCAATACTGTATTGAATAGCAATGGTGAGAGAGGATGTCCTTGTCTAGTGCCAGATTTCAAAGGGAATGCTTCCAGTTTTAGCACATTCAGTATGATATTGGCTGTGGGTTTGTCACAAATAGCTTTTATTATTTTGAGATACATTCCAAAGATACCTAGTTTATTGAGTTTTTAGCATGCAATAGAAACCCATTAAAGGTATATCACAATTCAGAAAAAAATTCTGGTTCAACCTAATTTTCAATTGGAGAAATAAACACAGAGAGTTAAGTAATTTGCCCAGAGCTTTCTAGCACTTCTGTGTGAAGGCCAGTCAAGGACTGGGGTGATTAAACTCCCAGAGTCATAATTTTACTCTTGCTCCTAACAGCTACTGTGGCACTTCTCCATACAAGGAAGTTCCTCCAAAAATCTCATAGAATACTTATGTCTGCTATAGAATGTCAGAATAAATAAGTCATTTGGTTTTCATGGTTTAACCTAACTCACATATTTATTTCATAATCAATAAAAAAGTTATTTAAGAAAAGAAACTTCATAATCTTTGAATGAAATGAAAATAAAAGTTGAGCCATTACTTCAATAAATTTTGAACTTAAGCAAAGCTGAATTTGGCTGAAATTTGGCACTTCTGCCTCTCATTTGACTCGGTCTCCCTTCATCCTGCCCTATTTCTCTTAAGCAATGAAAAAGGCAGTGTTAGCAACAACCTGTAACACATTCCTTCATTATTGTTGTGGATTCTTAAAAGTGATGACTGGGGACATATCACTAATTCTAGATTCTGTTGAATGGAAGAGATGTTATGGGTTGATAAGTTATCTCAGGGAGTGAGGCCAAGGAGCAGAATTAGGAAAGATTTTGTTATTGCCAGTTTTATGGTTAAACAGTGCATTACATTTGAAAAAACAAAACTGTCAGAAAAAGGATGGGGGGCAGGTAATAAATGGAAATGGAATATATCACAGCAAACAGAGGGGGGACATCATCCCAGAGGGGACTGTAATAAGGACAAGAGAGTAATAATCTTAGCTATCTCTCTCAAGTCTGGTGGTGAGTAGTCGTGGATACTGGGAGAAACCTTCTGATCTGTTTTCTCTAAGAAAGAGAAATTGGACTCCACTTGGGTAATTTGAGAAAAGAAGTGACACAGCATTTCCTGATGAATCAACTTACTGACAGCTAACTACAACTACCATTCAGCTCACTGTTTACAAACTGAAGGTGCCATTCTGGTTATTTCTCAGTTGACTTGAGAGAAATACTACCATGAATCTCACAGAGCAGAGAATGCCAAACAGCAGCTTAAGAATTCTGTGTGGGCTTAAGTCATGGTGACATATTGCTGTAACAGCTATCTGGATATGATGGAAAGCAGATTGCTGCCATTTGTCAAGTATATTAGAGCTTGTTTTGTTCCTTTGAGTATATCAAATGTGAATGTGGATGAAATGAATTTTTAAAAAGCTAATATGGAACTCAGTAATCCTGTATTACCAGTAAGACCCTTCTGGAGGTACACAAGGATGTTTATGGGAAGCCTTATGGTCCAGTAAGATGGAGCTGTGTTTGCAGGTAAAACATATGCAACTGAATGCCTCCTGGGGCACACAGTATTTTCCATTTTAAACCATTTTTCCGAATGGCACCAATCCTATATGAGTGAAATGGCAGCAACATATGTGGTAGCTTGATCATCAATGACTTTACCATACCAGATGTTCTGTAGAGATACCAAGAGATGGCTTTGGATGGCTTTGATTATGAAATAAATATGTAGATGAGTCTGAAACAATGTTCTGGTATGATTGTCCTCAGAAAAGACAACCCAAACAGTGACACTAAAGGGAATGCTTTTTGAAGAGGTTGGCCACAAAACTCACTTTGAGGTGATACCAAAGCTATAAGTAAATAAACTAATTGAATAATTATTGTATTGGAGTGCTATAATCATTGACAACTCTGGGAGAGGGTTCATACTCTTGCCAAGGAAGGATTATTAGATATTCTAGTTACCATTGAATCTGATGTTTTTAAAGTCCAGTGGCCAAGAGTGGTCAAAAGCCAGATTGGGAAGGGACACTATGGGAACCCTATGCTAATTTTAAATTGTGGCAGGTCGTCACTGGAAAATGAGACTTCTGTCATCATTTTCTAAGACCTGAGTTTCACAAATGGAAAGTGAATTTGCTTTCTGGTTGTAATTGGTTTTGGTAGAACAGATAATGAACACACTGTGCCATAATTATGGGAGGTAGAAGGAGGATATTAAAAAATGACACATGGAAACCTGTATCTGTAAATACTTGTACCTGTATACTGGTAGCTGGGATACGGTTATATCAAAAACCAGATGGAATCTAGAATATTCTGAACAATACCTCCTAAGGCATTGGAAACGTGTGGCACATGGAAAAATATTGTTTCTGTTGGGAAAGAATGGGGAATGATACTATAATTAATTTCATGTTGTGTTAAATATTACTTAAATCTTGCTGTCACAGCTATATAGTGTAACAAATGGCTTGTTAATTGAAAGACTTTTACAATGATTAGAAAACACTTTGGGAGGCTAACTTGGAGACCATAAATGTTATATATGAAAACCAATTGGCCAGAAATCAAAGGGAACTCAGGTTTGTTTTAGAAATAGTTACATTCACAATTAAATGCTCCCATCAATACATGTAAGTGGTTCAAATAACTATAGCTGATAGAGAAAAAAGAGTAATCCAACTTGTAAGAGAACAGCAAAAGACTTGTGAAAAAGATATAGTTACAATTAACATGCTTTGTAGAGGACATTCCTACATCCCATGGGATGTTTCAAAACATAGTTCTCAGGATGTTAATAGGTTTATTTGTCTGTATAAAATATTTTAAGACAAATAATGAAAAGATACTTGAGAAATAAGTACCAAGGGAGTATTCACCAAAGTCAGAGTGTGGACTGGGAAGAAAAATGTTAGCCACAGACCTACAAGCCATTTATCCCCCTGCTGTGGGATTCCCTTGGAAGGAAAGATCCATCAAAAAACCCTGTAAACATTCTAAAGAAAGATCTCCTGCTATTTAATAGTGGGAGAATTCTTATATATTGAGAACTTCAGCACATGTGTCTGGTCTGTCTAGGAATGCTCATGTTAAACCTGGAAATACGTGAATTTATGAAGCAGGCTAACTGGAAAATATCACACAAACTATGTAACTATCTGAGTATAAAATGGAGATATTTCATGACAGTGATAGCTCACTTTTATGTAAGCAATGCTTTGTATGCAACACTTAGAGTTCATGTTAAATCTAGATCAGAGCAGATACTAATGCATCACAAAACAACCTGAGAGTGACACTGGCTATCCCAGCTTCTCCATCCTTTCCTTCTCTCATGATTTTCTTTCTCTTTAAAATTACTAATATGGTTTGATTCTGGGTAAGATTTCTGATCTTTGTGAATCTGATTTGATGACACATCCCTGTATTTGTTTCACACCGTCTCCCTCTATGTCCATGATTTACCACTATAAACCTTTGAAATTGGCCTCCAAAGTTTTTCTAGATCCAAATTTTATTCTTTCCTCTAGAGCAATGTCAAAACTTGCCTGCCTCTTGGTCCAAGTTCTCTAGACCTTCCTCTCAACTCAGAAGTTGATCACTAATTAATATACACTTATTTTTTGTTTTATGCTCCCTGGTCAAAGAAAGTAATTGAAGTTACATATCTTAACACAGAACTAGACTGGTGGAATGTGTTGTTTTCTGGGTTCTCTTCAAATGGAAGGAAGCTCTTTTTCCCTTTGAACCATTCATGTGACTTTTTGTTTTTTTTGAGATGGAGTCTTGCTCTGTCTCCCAGGTTGGAGTGTGCAGTGGCACTATCTCGGCTCATTGCAACCTCCGCCTCCTGGGTTCAAGCAATTCTCCTGCCTCAGTCTCCTTAGTAGCTGGGATTACAGGCACATGCCGCCACACCCAGCTAATTTTTTTGTATTTTGTTTTTAGTAGAGATGGGGTTTCACCATGTTGGTCAGACTGGTCTCGAACTCCTGACCTCAGGTGATCCGCCTGCCTTGGCTTCCCAGAGTGCTGGGATAACAGGCGTGAGCCACTGTGCATAGCCCATGTGACTTTTTACATGTCTCTCTTTACACATTCAGCCTTGAAATAAAATTGCTTGTAAACATGTCTTATTTCTACAATTAGGACACAAGTGTGTGTCACTGTTTTCTAAATCTCCCACAGTGTTTAGCAGAATATATTTTCTCTAAAAGTATTCATAAATATTTGACAAGTTAAACTAAGTGAACAGATAAGGCCTTTTGGCTTTTCTGAAAGGAGGGAAATTGTAATGATAACATTATCAGCATAAATAAATACATTCTACTCCAACTTATTTTCTAAGTTCCTACCTTGCAGGGAGAAATGATACCTCTCCTCTTTTACATTTCCTTTATTATGAGGAAAAAGACAAAGGTTCTTGCATTTATTTTTCTTTTCTATGGGGTAGGCAGCAACTTTAAGGAGTTTTTAAAAATATGTCCAACAGGTTTCAGAATTTTTTTCTTTTTAATTTTTTTCTTCTTACTTTCAGGTTTGAGGAGTACATGTATAGGTTTGTTATACAGGGTAAATTGTAGGTCACAAGGCTTTGTTGTACAGATGATTTCATCACCCAGGTAGTAAGCATAGTAGTTAATAGGTAGTTTTTTGATCTTTACCATCTCCCACACTCTATTCTCAAATAGACCCTGGTGTCTGTTGTTTCTCTCTTTGTATTCATAGGTATGCAGTGCTTATCTTACACTTATAAGTGAGAACTTGTGGTATTTGGTTTTCTGTTCCTGTGTTAATGCACTTAGAATAATGGCCTCCAGCTCCATCCATGTTGCTGGAAGGGACATGATCTTACTCTATAACTGTGTAGTATTCCATGCTGTATAATATATACCATTTTTTCTTTGTTTAGTCCACTGTTGATGAGCATTTAAGCTGATTCCACGTCTTCACTATTATGAATAGTGCTGCCATAAACATATGAGTGCATGTGTCCTTCTGGTAGAATGATTTATTTTTGTTTGGACATATATCCAGTAACAGGATTGTTGGGTGAAGTGACAACTGTGTTTTAAATTATTTCAGAAATCTCCAAACTGCTCTCTAGAGTGGCTGAACCAGTTTAGAAAGCATATAAGTTTTCCCTTTTCTCCACCACCTTACCAGCATGTTTTCTGACTTTTAAAAAAATAGGCGTTCTGACTGGGGTGAGATGGTATCTCATTTTAGTTTTGATTTGTATTTCTCTAATGATTAGTGATGTTGAACATTAATTTCATATGTTCGTTGGCCACATGTATGTCTTTTCTTGACAAGTGTCTGTTCATGTCCTTTGCCCATTTATTAATGGGGTTGTTTGGTTTTTGCTTGTCGATTCCTAAATTTACCAGTACCCAAAAATACGGGAAAAGATGGATTTAGGGGGTTAGAGAAATGAGGAAGCCCATAACATAGTACTGATTTCATGAATCAGTATATGAGGTTTAATGAAAAGTCACTGTAAAGGCAACAATGAGGAAAACTGCTATATATAAAAAAGTGTAATTTATTTATTTATAAAAAAAATTCACATTGAGGTTCAATGAAGATCAAAATAGTTTTTCTAAAAAATTCATAAATTAGACCTGTATTGATGTAACACCAGAATAGTTTATATAATTTACAAAAGGTACTATTGTTAAAAAACAGATCCCAACAAGGTGTGAGTTCTTCTTCTTTTTTTTTTTTTTTTAATATACTTTAAGTTCTGGGGTACATGTGGAGATCATGCAGGATTGTTACATAGGTATACATATGCCATGGTGGTTTACTGCTTTCATCCCCCAGTCATCTACATTAGGTATTTCTCCTAATGTTATCTGTCCCCAATACCCCCACCCCTGCTATACCTCCCCTAGCTCTTCCACCCTCGATAGACCCCAGTGTGTGATGTTCTCCTCCCTGTGTCCATATGTTCGCATTGTTTAATACCCACTTAAGGGTGAGAATATGCGGTGTGTGGTTTTCTGTTCTTGTGTCATTTTGCTGAGAATGATGGTTTCCAGCTCCATCCATGTCCTTGCAGAGGACATGAACTCATGTTTCTTATGTCTGCATAGTATTCCATGGTGTATATGTGCAACATTTTCTTTATTCAGTCCATCACTGATGGGCATTTGGGTTGGTTCCAAGTCTTTGCTATAGTAAACAGTGCCACAATGAACATACGTTTGCATATGTCTTTATAACAGAACTATTTATAATCATTTGGGTATATAACCAGTAATGGGATTGCTGGATCAAACGGTATTTCTGTTTCTAGGTCCTTGAGGAATTGCCACACTGTCTTCCATAATGGTTGAACTAATTTACACTCCCACCAACAGTGTAAAAGCATTCTTATTTCTCCACATCCTCTCCAGCATCTGTTGTCTCCAGATTTTTTGATGATTGCCATTCTAACTGGTGTGTGATGGTATCTCAATGTGGTTTTGATTTTTCATTTCTCTAATGACCAGTGATGATGAGCATTTTTTCATATGTTTGTTGGCTGCATAAATGTCTTCTTTTGAAAAGTGTCTGTTCATATCCTTTGCTCATCTTATGATGGGGTTGTTCATTTTTTTTCTTGTAAGTTTGTTTAAGTTCTTTGAGGATTCTGGATATTAACCCTTTATCAGATGGGCAGATTGCAAAAATTTCTTCCCATTCTGTTGGTTGCTGGTTCAGTGGTTCACTCTAATGATAGGTTTCTGTTTTATTTTATTTATTTATTTATTTTGCTGTGCAGAAGCTTGAAGTTTAATTAGATCCCATTTGTCTATTTTGGCTTTTGTTGCCATTGCTTTTGGTGTTTTAGTCATGAAGTCCTTCCCTGTGCCTATGTCCTGAATAGTATTGCCTAGGTTTTCTTCTAGGGTTTTCGTGGTGTTAGGTCTTATGTTTAAATCTTTAATCCATTTGGAGTTAATTTTTGTATAATGTGGAAGGAAGGGGTCCAGTGTCAGCTTTCTGCACACGGCTAGCCAGTTTTCACAGCACCATTTATTAAACAGGAAATCCTTTCCTTATTGCTTGTTTTTGTCAGGTTTGTCAAAGATCGGATGGTTGTAGATGTATGAAGTTACTTCTGAGGCCTCTGTTCTGTTCCATTGGTTTGTATCTCTGTTTTGGTACTGGTACCATGCTGTTTTGATAACTGTAGACTTACAGTATAGTTTGAAGTTAGGTAACATGATGCCTCCAGCTTTGTTCTTTTTGCTTAGGATTGTCTTGGCTATGTGGGCTCTTTCTTGGTTCCATCTGAAGTTTAAGGTGTTTTTCTTTCCAGTTCTGTGAAGAAGGTCAATGGTAGCTTGATGAGGATAGCATTGAATCTATAAATTACTTTGGGTAGTATGGCCATTTTCATGATACTGATTCTTCCTAACCATGAGCATGGAATGTTTTTCCATCTGTTTGTGTCCTCTCTTATTTCCTTGAGCAATGGTTTGTAGTTCTCCTTGAAGAGGTCCTTCACATCCCTTGTTAGTTGTATTCTTAGGTACTTTATTCTCTTTGTAGTAATTGTGAATGGGAGTGCACTCTTGGTTTGGCTCTCTGTCTGTTGTTGTTGTATAGGAAAGCTTTTGATTTCTGCACATTGATTTTGTATCCTGAGACTTTGCTGAAGTTGCTTATCAGTTTCAAAAGATTTTTGGCTGAGACAATGGGGTCTTCTAAATATACAATCATGTCATCTGCAAATAGAGAAAATTTGACTTCCTCCTTTCCTAAATGAATATCCTTTATTTACTTTACTCTGGCCAGAATTTCCAATACTATGTTGAATAGGAGTGGTGAGAGAGGGCATTCTTTGTCTTGTGTCAGTTCTCAAAGAGAATGCTTTCAGTTTTTGCTTATTCGGTATGATACTGGCTGTGGGTTTGTCATAAGCAGCTTTTATTATTTTGAGATACATTCCATCAATACCTAGTTTGTTGAGAGTTTTTAGCATAAAGTGCTGTTGAATTTTGTCAAAGGCCTTCTCTGCATCTATTGAGATAATCACATGGTTTTTGTCTTTGGTTCTGTTTATGTGATGGATTACGTTTATAGATTTGTGTATGTTGAACCAGCCTTGCATCTCTGGGATTAAGATGACTTGATCATGATAGGTAAGCTTTTCGATGTGCTGTTGCATTTGGTTTGCCAGTATTTTATTGAAGATTTTTGCATCAATGTTCATCATGGATATTGGCCTGAAATTTTCTGTTTTAGTTGTGTCTCTGCTGGGTTTTGGTATCAGGATGATGTTCATGTCATAAAATGAGTTAGGGAGGATTACCTCTTTCTCTTTGCTTGTAATAGTTTCAGAAGCAATGGTACCAACTCCTCTTTGTACATTTGGTAGAATTTGGCTGTGAACCTGTCTGGTCCTGGACTTTTTTTTTGTTGGTAGGCTATTAATTGCTGCCTCAACTTCAAATCTTATCATTAGTCTATTCAGGAATTCAACTTCTTCCTGGTTTAGTCTTGGGAGGGTGGGAGGGTGTAAGGTTTCAGGAATTTATCCATTTATTCTAGACTTACTGGTTTAGGTGTATAGAGGTGTTTGTAGTAATCTGATGGTAACTTGTATTTCTGTAGATTCTGTGGTGATATCCCCTTTATCATTTTTTATTGCATCTATTTGTTTTTTCTCACTTTTCTTTTTTATTAGCCTGGCTAGCAGTCTGTCTATTTTGCTGATCTTTTTGGAAGACTGCTCCTGGATTCATTGCTTTTTTGAAGGGTTTTTATGTCTCTATTTCCTTCAGTTCTGCTCTGATCTTAGTTATTTCTTGTCTTCTATTATCTTTTGAATTTGTTTGATCTTGCTCCTCTAGTTACTTCAATTGTGACATTAGGGTGTTGATTTTAGATCTTTCCTTGCTTCTCATGTGGGCATTTAGTGCTATAAATTTCCCTCTAGACACTGCTTTAAATGTGGTTTAATTCAATGCTATCACCATTGGTTTCAAAGAACATCTTTATTTCTGCCTTCATTTCATTATTTATCTAGTAGTAATTCAGGAGAAAAAGTCTAAGGGCAGCCAGAGGGGAAGGTTGGGTTACCCACAAAGGGCCACCCATCAGAGTCAGAGCAGATCTCTTGCAGAAACCGTACAAGCCAAAAGAGAGTGAGGGCCAATATTCAACATCCTTAAAGAAAATAACTTTAAACCCAGAATTTCATATCTAGCCAAACTAAGCTTCATAAGTGAAGGAGAAATAAAATCCTTTACAGACAAGAAATTGCTGAGAGATTTCATCACCACCAGGCCTGCCCTACAAGAGCTCCTGAAGAAAGCACTAAACATGGAAAGGAACAACCAGTACTAGCCACTGCAAAAATGTACCAGATGGTAAAGACCATTGACATAATGAAGAAATTGCTTCAACTAATGGGCAAAACCACCTGCTATTATCAAAATGGCAGGATCAAACTCACACATAACAATATTAACTTTAACTGTAAATAGGCTAAATGCCCAATCAAAAGACACAAACTGGCAAATTGGATACAGAGTCAAGACCCATTGGTGTGCTGTATTCAGGAGACCCATCTCACATACAAAGACACACACAGTCTCAAAATAAAGGGATGGAGGAAGATTTACCAAACAGATTGAGAGCAAGAAAAAGCAGGAGTTGCAATCCTAGTCTCTGATAAAATAGACTTTAAACCAACAAAGATCAAAAGAGACAAAGAAGGGCATTACATAATGGTAAAGGGATCAATGCAACAAGAAGAACTAACGATACTAAATATATATGCACCCAATACAGGAGCACCCAGATACATAAAGCAAGTTCTTAATGACCTATAAAGAGACTTAGACTCCCACACAATAATAGTGGGAGACTTTAACACTCCACTGTCAGTATTAGACAGATCAATGAGATGGAAAATTAACAGGGATATCCAGGACTTGAACTTAGATCTGGACCAAGCAGACCTAATAGACATTTACAGAACTCTCCATCCCAAATCCACAGAATATACATTCTCCTCAGCCCCATGTTGCACTTACTCTAAAATTGACCACATAATTGGAAGTAAATGACTCCTCAGCAAATGCAAAAGAACGGAAGTCATAACAACCAGTCTCTTAGACCACAATGCAATCAAATGAGAATTCAGGATTAAGAAACCCACTAAAAACTGCACAACTACATGGAAACTCAGAATAGTTTTTATTGGTAGGTCATTAAGCCCAACAGATGATCAGTGATGTCTGATGAAAGAGTTACAGTTTACAAATGAGGATTTTAGTGAGTACTTAGATACTTGGAGACTTTGAGGAACCTCCTTTTACAGTCCCTCCTACTCTTACCCATTAATTCATATACAGAAAGTCCAGTCCATCGCCTTGACACTGTCAGAGCAAGAATATGGGAAGTTTAGATGTTGGGACCTTTGCCAGTTAGGAGTGTCACATAAAGGCCTCAGAGGAAACAATCTTTTGTACTTTCTGGCTTCATTCACTTTTTTCCTGCAATTTGGCCTTACTTGAGGATCTTTTGGCATTTTGTCTATTCCTGCAAGCAGATAGGCTGGTGTGAGGGTGATGTGGACTGGGTTGGGGGAAGAAAACAACTTTGCCAATTATAGATTGTCTTCAGTTTCTCATCTAAAACTATTAATAAAACTATGAGAGTAAAACCAACCTTTCTAGAAAAAATAATTTATCATATGTAGTATTACACACCTGGAATTTAAAAAATCTTCCCTTCTTTTCTAAGAACTTGCAAATATGTAATATTGCATATCTTAATTAAACAGGGAGATTGGTGAAAGATGTAGTTTAAATGGGCTATCTTCTCACTAGCTTCTGAATTCCCAGAAAAACTTTTCTAGAGTATTGAATTATTTTGTCAACATATCTCAGATCATGATATTTTTCTTTCTTTAGAAAGTAATTTTCTGTTAGTATCATTTTTGGGAGGCTACACAAAGTTTAATGTGATGTGCTAGTTATTATTTTGGCAGTTGATATTTCAATACTATAGTGTAATAATCAAAAGGACTTATAAACTAGTCTCTATTTAGTATTGTAATAGAAAAACTGTAACCAAAAATAGTTTCATAATGGTAATCAAATTGAATAACTGAGGCAAAAATCCCAATCATTTGAGGTTTATTAAGCCAGTTTTAGAACACATCTGGGAAAAATGTAAGCCACGTCTGTGGCTGTCATTTCAAGGAGCTTTTCAGGAGGTTTAGTGTTTATCTATTTTCTTAAATTGGGTGGAGGGAGACTTGTAGGAATAGGAGCAGATAAATGGTAAAGCAAATGGTTACATTTTTGTGAGACTACATTATACATAAGTTAAGGTGAATGAAGAGAAAAAAGGCAGTAAAAGAAGAATCAGGTAGAGGAAAAAGGAATCTCATCTTGTCTTGGTTCTGCACCTGGGAAGATAAGCTTGTAGTGGACATTATCAGCGTGGAATTGAACAGACTTTAGTTTTAGGAGCTAGACTTAGATTGTAGACCTAAAATTATAATTGATATGTCCTTGTTTATGGGAGGCCAGCAAAGAGTTTACTTAGAAATGATCTGTGGGAGTGGCCTTTCATAGGTGCCTGAGGCCTTTTACCTTGGCTGATGGGTGAAATGAACTCAAAATACTACAGAATCAGAATGTGATAAGTGCTCTGTGTAGGTGTAGAAGTATGGTGGAAATCTGAAGGGTGTAGAGAGAGAGAGAGAGTGTGTGTGTGTGTGTGTGTGTGTGTGTGTGTGTATGTGTGTGTGTGTGTGTGTGTGTGTGTGTGTGTGTCTGTCTGGGTATCTGGGTGCTTGCCCAAATCAAAACATAAGAAGATCGTTGACATTTATTAGGAAGGCGTATCATATGAGATAGGCCTTAGTGTGTGTACTATTTGGAAAATAGAGACACAGTGGAATAAGATAGCAGACAAAGCCATGGGTTGGGGAACCAAGTGAGGTTTGACTGATAGAAAGTGCACATAGAAGATCTGTGGTGGATATGTGGGGGTTTGTAGAATATATCAAGGAGGGCCTTGAATACCATGTTAAGGATTGTGTCCTTAAACTGTTTCTCATTTGTGAGAGATTTGGTTTGCTTCTGAGGGATGAGTTCAATATAATGTTACAATGTAACAAATTTAATTTTTTACTTGGTTGAAGAAATGTTGGGGTGAACATGTAAGTGTTTGTATAAGAGACTGACATTGATTAAATTGCTCTTACGGTGTTCCAGGCAGTGTTTGTTTATATGCTCTCACAAGGGGAGTGTGGAAGTTCTTGATGTTTGTGTGATCCAAAGCTCTTGTATCCATTCCAAATAGACACTTTTAAAAATAGTCACTGGAGAAGAGTTAAGTCATGCTATAAAGGCCCCTCACTGGGATTTTAATTAAAGATAATGCTCAGAGAAGAAGAATCTTAGAAACTATTAATAACAACATCAACTTCAGAGTTTTATAATTTTCAGTAACTAGTCTTTAATATTGGTGAAGTTCTATTATTTTCACTTTTTATTTTTGCCTAAAGCTTTGGTAATGTTTTTTTCTTCTTGTTGGTGATTGTATTGATCAACTAATTACTTAAAAATCTTGTCTTTCTAAGACAAATCATTCAAGTAAGGTATGTGACTGGCTGCTTGGTTGATCAGTTAACACAGGTAAAATGAGCTGGTTAGCCCCTTATAAAAAAATCTGTGCTGTCTAAAACATAACTTAACCTTCTTTTTCTTCTTTTTCTGTTTCAGTGGGTACTCTTGGTTTTCTTTGCCTTATTTTCCCCCAAGAATTAAGATTAAGTAATTCCTAGTGAAAAAACAAAAGCAAAATTATCCCATCCCTCAAAGAATTCATATGAAAAACTGGTAGAAAGTTGAAGTCACATACACTGGGGAAGAACCAATTTTGGCCTTGCAAAGGCCACCCATGAGATAAGTGAACACTTTTGTGCTATATTGAGTGCAAGGTGAAAAGATGCTCTTAAAATATTTTAATGGAATTTTTAAAAAAATGTCAGATTCTGAGGCTTTTAAAGTTATTATCATGCACTGAATTAAAAAATTTAGAAATATGTGAGTAGGCTTTTTTTTTAAACAAATGTAATTTTTTTTTTTAACGAAAAATAAAATTTGATACTTTTCATTTGGTGGAACACTTTCATAATAATGTTTCCCAGTTGGAATAAACATTTTAAAGGTCAACTGTTCCTCTTGAATATGGTTGAGTTTAGTTCTATTGGTGTCTAATATTTCTAGGCTTTAGTGGCAATATCAAGAAGCTTGATATTCTGTATATCACTTTAAATTTTGAGCCATGGCTTTTATTTTTTCTAAGAGCTAAATCAGAAAATACATCATATGCTTATATAGTACCATTTATCCTTATTTAAGAGGATTTACACAAAAGCTGTTAGATCTTATTACAGCCAGAAGCACTATGTTTGCATTACTTGTAAATAAGAAATTATACTCATATTGTGATGTAAGTTCATAGTACGATTTTATTAATCTGCATCTTTCCGAAAATAGTTTTTCTTCAAAGTAATGTTTATCTTAATATTTTTATCTTTTATACATATTCAGTAACATATCTATGTTTAAACATTGTTTCTCTAGTTCCTTGCAAATATTATAAAAAGACATTTTTGAATTTTATATTTCATCAATTTGATGATGACCACAAATTTGTATCTTCAAATGGACAAACTGAATTACTTTCCTAAGCTCCAGATTCACACACCCAATTTTTTTTTATCTTTTTATTTTTAATTGATTCATTTATTACTATAGAATTTTGAAAGTTTTAAAAGTGTTCTGGATTTAAGTTGCTATTGGAGAAATGCCTTTTGAGTTAAATATAGGAAAGAATTCCGTCTTTTAGTGTTTTTTTTGTTTTCTGTTTTTTAAATTAATTTATTTTTATATATATTTTATTGCACTTTAGGTTCTGGGGTACATGTGAAGAACATGCAGGATTGTTGCACAGGTACATACATGGCAATGTGGATTGCTGCCTCCATCCCCGTCACCTATATCTGGCATTTCTCCCCATGTTATCCCTCCCCAACTCCCTATACCCCACTGTCCCTCCCCTAGTCCCTGCCAACAGACCCCAGAGAGTGATGCTCCCCTCCCTGTGTCCATGTGTTCTCATTGTTCAACACCTTCCTATGAGTGAGAACATGCGGTGTTTGATTTTCTGTTTTTGTGTCAGTTTGCTGAGAATCATGATTTCCAGATTCATCCATGTCCCTACAAAGGACATAAACTTGTCGTTTATTATGGCTGCATAGTATTCCATGTTGTATATGTGCCACATTTTCCCTGTTCAATCTATCATAAATGGGCATTTGGGTTGATTTCAGGTGTTTGCTATTATAAACATTGCCGCAATGAACATATGTGTGCATGTGTCTTTATAATAGAACTATTTATAAACCTTTGGATATACACCCACTCATGGGATTACTGGGTCAAATGGAATATCTATTTCTAGGTCTTTGAGGAATTGCCACACTGTCTTCTATAATGGTTGAACTAGTTTACACTCCCACCAACAGTACAAAAGTGTTCCTATTTCTCCACATCCTCTCCAGCATCTGGTGTCTCCAGATTTTTTAATGATAGCTATTCTAACAGGCTTGAGATAGTATCTCAATGTGGTTTTGATTTTCATTTTTCTAATAACCAGTGATGTTGAGCATTTTTTCATGTTTGTTGGCCTCATATATATCTTTTGAAAAGTGTTTGTTCATATCCTTTGCCCATTTTGAATGGGTTTGTTTGCTTTTTCTTGTAAATCTGTTTTTGTTCTTTATAGATTCTGGATATCAGCCCTTTGTCAGATGGGTAGTTTGCAAAATTTTTTTCCCATTCTGTTGGTTGCTGGTTCACTCTAATGCTTGTTTCTTTTGCTGTGCAGAATCTCTGGAGTTAGATCCCATTTGTCTATTTAGCTCTTGTTGCCAATGCTTTTGGTGTTTCAGATATGAAGTCCTTGCCTTTGCCTATGTCCTGAATGGTTTTGCCTAGGTTTTCTTCTAGGGTTTTCATGGTGTTAGGTCTTATGTTTAAGCCTTTAATCCATCTGGAGTTAATTTTAGTGTAAGGTGTCAGGAAGGGGTCCAGTTTCTGCTTTCTGCACATGGCTAGCCAGTTTTCCCAATACCATTTATTGAACAGGGAATCCTTTCTTCATTGCTTGTTTTTGTGAGGTTTGTCAAAGATCAGTTGGTTGTAGATACGTGACATTGCCTCTGAGGCTTCTGTTCTGTTCCATTGGTCTATATCTCTGTTTTGGTACCAGTACCATGCTCTTTTGATTACGGTAGCCTTGTAGTATAGTTTGAAGTCAGGTAGTGTGATGTCTCCAGTTCTGTTCTTTTTGCTTAGAATTGACTTGGCTATGTGGGCTCTCTTTTGGTTCCATATGAAGTTTAAGGTGTTTTTTTCCAGTTCTGTGAAGAGGGTCATAGGTAGTTTGATGGGGATAGCATTGAATCTATAAATTACTTTGGGTAGTATGGCCATTTTCACAATACTGATTCTTCCTAACCATGGGCATGGAATGTTTTTCCATCTGTTTGTGTCTTCTCTTATTTCCTTGAACAGTGGTTTGTAGTTCTCCTTGAAGAGGTCCTTTACATCCTTTGTTAGTTGTATTCCTGGGTATTTTATTGTCTTTGTAGCAATTGTGAATGGCAGTTCGTTCTTGATTTGGCTCTCTAGAAGTCTGTTATTGGTGTATGTATAGGAATACTTGTGATTTCTGCACACTGATTTTGTGTCCTGAGACTTAGAGACAATTTGACTTCCTCCTTTCCTAATTGAATACCCTTTCTTTATTTTTCTTTCCTGATTTCTCTGGCTCTAATACTATACTGAATATATCTATTCAATATAGTATTAGAATTTCCAATACTGTATTGAATAGGAGTGGTGAGAGAGGGCATCCTCGTCTAGTGCCAGATTTCAAAGGGATTGCTTCCAGTTTTTGCCCATTCAGTATGATATTGGCTGTGGGCTGTCAATACCAAGTTTATTGAGAGTTTTTAGCATAAAGGACTGTTGAATTTTGTCAAAGGACTGATCTGCCTCTATTGAGACAATCATGCAGTTTTTGCCTTTGTTTCTGTTTATGTGGTGAATTACATTTATAGACTTGCATATGTTGAAACAGTCTTGCATCCCCAGGATCAAGCCTACTTTATCGTGATGGATCAAGCTTTTTGATGTCCTGTTGCAATCTGTTTGCCAGTATTTTATTGAAGATTTTTTGCATCTGTGTTCATCCTGGATTTTAGCTTGAAGTTTTCTTGTCGAGTCTCTGCTGGGTTTTGGTATCAGGATGATTTTGGTCTCGTAAAATGATTTGGGAAAGATTCCCTCTTTTTGGATTGTTTGGAATAGTTTCAGAAGGAATGGTACCAGCTCCTCTTGTATGTCTGATAGAATTTGGCTGTGGACCCATCTGCACCTGGGCTTTTTTTGGTTGGTAGACTATTAATTGCTGCCTCAACTTCAGCCCTTGTTATTGGTCTATTCAGGGTTTCGACTTCTTCCTGGTTTAGACTTTGGACGGTGCAAGTGTCCAGGTATTTATCCATTTCTTCCAGGTTTACTGGTTTATGTGCATAGAGTTGTTTTTAGCAATCTCTGATTGTATTTAGTATTTCTGTGGAATCGGTGGTAATATCCAATTGTTTTTTATTGCATCTATTTGATTCTTCTTTCTTTTCTTTTTTATTAATCTGGGTAGAGGTCTGTCTGTTTTGTTGATCTTTTCAAAAAACCAGTTCCTGGGCTTACTGATTTTTTTTGAAGGGTTTTATGTGTCTCTGTCTCCTTCAGTTCTGCTCTGATCTTAGTTATTTATTGTCTTCTGCAAGCTTTTGAGTTTCTTTGATCTTGCTCCTCTAGCTCTTTCAATTTTGATGATAGGGTGTCAATTTTTTATCTTTCCTTGCTTTTCATGTGTGCATTTATTGCTGTAAATTTTCTTCTAGACACTGCTTTAAATGTGTCCCAGAGACTGTGGTATGGTGTGTCTTTGTTCTCATTAGTTTCAAAGAATGTCTCTATTTCTGCCTTCATTTCATTGTTTATCCATTCAACATTCAAGAGCCAGTGTTCAGTTTTCATGAAGTTGTGCGGTTCTGAGTTAGTTTCTTAATCCTGAGTTTTAATTTGATTGCACTGTGGTCTGAGAGACTATTTGTTATGATTTCCATTCTTTTGCATTTGCTAAGGAGTGATTTACTTCCAATTATGTGGTCAATTTTAGAGTAGGTGCGATGTGGTGCTGAGAAGAATGTATATTCTGTGGATTTGGGGTGGAGAGTTCTGTAAATGTCTATTAGGTTTGTTTGGTCCAGATCTGAGTTCAAGTCCTGGATATCCTTGTTAATCTTCTGTCTCGTTGATCTGTCTAATATTGACAGTGGAGTGTTAAAGTCTCCCATTATTATTGTGTGGGAGTCAAAGTCTCTTTGTAAGTCATTAAGAACTTGCTTTATGTATCTGGGTGCTCCTGTATTGGATGCATATATATTTAGGATCGTTAGTTCTTCTTGTTGCATTGATCCTTTTACCATTATGTAATGCCCTTCTTTGTCTCTTTTGATCTTTGTTGGTTTAAAGTCTATTTTATCAGAGACCAGAATTGCAACTCCTGCTTTTTGTTTGCTTTCCATTTGCTTGATAAATCTTCCTCCATCCCTTTATTTTGAGCCTTTATGTATCCTTGAATATGAGATGGGTTTACTGGATATGGCACACAGTTGGATTTTGACTTTTTATCCAATTTGCCAGTCTTCACTTGAATGTCTAATAGGTATTTCAAATTGAATATTTTCAAATAGAAGTAGAGACTCTCTGATCTCTCCTCCTCCAATCCCAAATCTAATTTCTTCTTAGCCAGTATATTCCAATAAAGTATACCAATTATACAGTAAAAAAAGGGGAAAAAGTCATTTTTTAGTTTTTTTTTTTTTTAAATTCCTGCAACCAATATGTCAGTAAACTCTACCTGTGCCCCCAAATAATTGTATTCAAAATCTGAAAATTTTTCTTAATTTACCTTTTTACAGTCCAATTGAACAACTAAAATTTCCCCGAGTTCTACATTAGCCTCCTGACTAGTCTCTTTGACGGCACTCTGGCTCATAACAGCTTCCATACAACAGGCAATTGATTTTCAAAATAATGATCAGATTGTGTTGTTCTTCAGGCATCTAGGATCACCTCCCCCTTGACTTCTACACTGCATTTCAATAGAAGAAAAGGCTGGCCAACTGGCGCCTCCTAAAACACCTCCTTGTAAATAGCAGGCATGGTATGGGGGAATCTCTCTGGAAGACCTTGTTTTTACTTAAAGAAGATCAAAACCCCACCCTACTCCTCCATCAACCAAGACTCTTTCACATGTGATTTCTAAAGCTGTAAACGCAAGCCCCTTTCATATGTGATTTCTAAAACCCAAGACCCTTTCACTTGTAATTTCTAAGGCTGTAAACCTAAGATTCTTTCATGGGCAATATCTAGAGTGTAAGCCTATATAAAGGCAGTGCTTCTCTTTGTTAGTGGAACTTGGTTGTTTAGACAAATTGTTGCCTGGCTTCTTTCCCCCAGATCAAAGCATGACTCCCTTTTTCTCTTCAATTGAATATCAACTCAAATGCCATTTTCTTCAAAGAGCCTTCCCTGACTTCCCTATCTAAAACAGCATCCCACAGTGGTCAGTTTCTATGACATGTCTTTACATACTAAGACATCTTCTCAGCAGATATCAGTACCTACAATTGTCTTAATATGTTCTATTTTTGTTCCTATCTTCCTAGAATATCAGCTCAGTCAGAAGAGGGATTATTTATCTTCACTGTTATAGGCTAAAACAGTGCTTGGCATGTATTATACATACAGTGCAATATGTATTTGTTAGCTGACTGACTAGTGTGCATAGGTATGCTATTTGAAGATTCGAATTGTATCCTGTAGCTCAGATGTATGTAGAGCATATAACTCATATAAACCAAAATAGTTTTAATATAATATGTCACTAATTGCAGGTAAGTAACATATTACAGAAAGACTTAGGATTTGGAGACAGAAAGGCTCAATTCAAGTTTTGAACCTAACTATCTTTCCGAGGCTCTATTTCTGCAATTTTCATAATGGAAATACAAGAGTATTTGCCTTATTCTGGCAATCTCATGAGAGAATATTTGTGAATAAACAATAAAAACTATATAGCGTTCATATTACATAAGAATTAATCCCACAAGTCTATTTTTAAACATGTGCAAAATGCTTTGTATGTTGATAGCTTGTGTGTCTAAATACTTTGTGAGTAGACAATGCTGATAAATGATATGCATATTAATTAGAAATATTTTTACATATTACTAAAATGCAAGATTCTCTGAGATGCTTTACATTCTGTCCTGGTAATCAGTGTCTCAGGACTTCAAAGTAAAGAAATTGCTATCCATTCAACAAGTAGTTCTGTAGATACAGTTTTTCTTTAACATGGTGTGCTATTGTCTGGCAAACATGAATTAAGCAAGCGCTGATAGATGTGTGAAAACTTGAATTTTTATTCGGTGGAAATGTGAAGTGTATCTCTTCATAAATTCTTTAGCATTGTTTTGAGAGATCCCGTCTCAAATTGCCGTTAATTTGCCTAAAATCTCTCCAAACTCACCAAGCTGGGAACAAAGAAATGTTGTGGTAATAAATATTTATTGTTCACATGCATGTGTCACAATCAGGGTGTTATCTGTGTGCACTTTTACCAGGAAACAAAATAAAATAGAAAATAACAGTGCTTGTAAAATTTATGTGAGGAATGTTCTGTGGGAAATTAGACTTGGTTGCTGTTTAATATCCTTTTTGGAAACGAGAAAGACATGCCCCCTGAACCTGCCTCAGAGAGGAAATGAGTTATGATTGGCTATTACTACTACTCTTAGTTCTGCTTCAAAGTGTGCACAATAGTGGTCAAAAAATCTGTTGCCTTTGAAAAAGTCCCTGGTTGTAGGCAGTCCTCTCTGTGTCTGCACCCTATGACCATTGTGGGCCATGCTAGCTCATACTTAGGACTGGAGGCATCCCAGCTTCTCAGAATTTTCCCTCTTCAGCAGAGGGCTGAAATGCAATGTGATATATCACAATTGATTTTTTTTAAAGCATCACCCTCAGGGAAGAAATACAGGAAAGAGTAGAATATTTCTTTGACTGTTCCTATCTCCTGGTATGTTAAAACACCTACTATTACTTATTAAAAAATGATCAAAATAGGTCTAACCCTGAAAAAAGATCATGTCTGAGTTTGACAAGGCCCAAAACAAAGTAGTTTTTAAATTTCATAATGCAGGTTTTCACAAAACAAGGGTTAGCAGCTTTGTCACACTCTGGAATATTAGCAAAAGGAAATTTTCTTGATTTTTGTTAATGAAATCTGTAAATCAAGGAACATGTGAATAGAGACCTAGGAGAGCACTTCTATAAATGTTTTATGATTCTTATTTAAAAGGGCATAAAGGAACCTGAGAGGTTTTGTGTCAGGATGGAATTGAAATGCATTATTGCTTACCAATGAGCACATATAGAAGGCTTTTTCATAAATTGGATTCCAGCTAACCTAATACCCTGATATTAAAAGGCTTTTACCTTATGAATGTGCATTATTAGCAAACTTTATGGTACTAAGTATATTGCATTTATATGTCTAGTGGGGCCTGATCTAGCCTTTGAAAATTGTGCTTAATTAAGCACCAGTGCCCCATCAAACATGCTTACTCTAGAATGAGGGAGAGAATAAGATCATATGAGCCACTGCTGTAGATATGATATAGATTAGATATAAGTATTTGTTTATGCTTAGTTTTGAGCAAAGGCAATCCTACCATGACTAATGTCACCCCTTTTTCATACTTGACAGTTTCTGCATTAAAAATATCTTTTATCAGAGAAAAACAAATCAAAGTGGTCTCAAATCCCAGCTTCTAGGATAAGTCCCATAGAAACTTTGGAAGATGTTGTATATGCACATGATCAGAAAATTTAGGTGGTATAGTAGATGTAAGATGAAAATTAAAAACTTACCCTCACATTTCCATTCATGTCCTAAACCTAAAGTTTACCACTTTTGAAACCTTCTTGGTATATAAATCTACAAAAACATTGTATACCTGAATATATCCATGTATGAATACATCCTTTATATATCCATAGGAAAATATGTTTTCAAAATTGTTCTTGAAGGGAAGGATACACTGACAGTATATTACACTTTTTCATTTTAGTTCAGCTTGGAGATTTTTCCTTAGCAATGAATACGGATATACCTCAATCTTTTCAATGTCTGCAGATTCTGTTGTATGAATGGATAATTGTTTAATCAGCCTCTTCATTGATAAACATTTTTTTTGCAGGTATAAATAATGTGACTCCGAATACCCAAGCTTCTATCTTTAGCAAGTATATACATAGAATAAATTCACCAAAGTTGAATTGCTGAGTCAAAACTCAGGTATATTTTAAATTCTGGTGATTTTGCCGAATTATACTATAAAAGATTGTAGCTAGTTTTGACTCCCACCACTGGTATCCAAAAGGGACTCATTTTCCACTCTTACCAAAAGTAGCTTTTAGTTTCTGGTCTTATATAACAGCAAACTTAGAGGTTTGGGCAAGTATTACCTGACTGATGAAATTTTGCAAGGTAAATTAATAGAAAAGAAAGCAACATTGTTTCCTCCACATGTCCGTGGATCAAGTTACGGGGTTTAGTGAATTTTGAAGCAGAATTAACGGGTTTTTCTCCACTGTCATTCAAAGCCAGTAAATGCATGCAATCCCCAGTTAGCCTCTCTTGATGTATGGCAGTTTGTCTTCTTGTCAGCATAAAGATGTCAATGTTTCTTTAGTCTCAGGTGAAACTTATCTTGATGTCTGCTATGATTTTTGTTAGTCAATTCATGTTTACTTATTGGCAAAAAGGTAATGGCAAAAACTGCAACTACTTTTGTGCAAACCTAATACTTAATCTTTTTCTGTAAAGGAAAAAGTGGGTTACCAAAGGTAGTAATGTTGATATATTTCCTAGTCTTTTCCTGATAAAATATTTAGCAAAGTAAGAATAACTATTCCAGTGGCCATGAAATAAAAAAGGAGCTTTATAAAAATTTATATTGCTCTTTAGTTTCATTAATTTTATTATTTTAAACTAAGCATAAAACCTTTCCCTTGAAATTGAGTGGTCTTTGAACTGGTCCTTTAACCACACCTCTTTTTATTGGAGAATGTGGTTCTGGATGATTGTATAGTCACAATGTGATTTTTTCATCCCAGGAAGATTTTCTTTGTTTTAATTCTTACTATTTTTGTTTTTATTTTATTATTGGGAAAACAGTATCAATTACCACTGTGACCTTTTGCTTCTCAAAGATTTTTGCTAAATTCAGGTAACTAATGGAATATAAAGTGATTTCTTCTTAAGCTAAAATGTGTTTCAGAATCACTTTTATCTCAAAATGTGGTGATATTAAAAGTTTCATTTTGGATTTTCTCTTTACTTAGGGAGGACTGTTTTCATGAAAGCATTTGCATTTCAATCACTGGGAGGTTGGCTATGAGAACAATCTTTTGTTCCTAGTTAATTTTGGTGGGTTCTTTCATTAGCTGTTATCTAGACAGCATTTCCACTTGGTTGGCTTCTATCTCTCCTCTTATCTGGTCTTTCATTAGGCCTGGATGACCTGAATTGGCTCTATTCTCTGTCTTTTATTTCACACTCACTCCCATGACTCCCTCTGTCAGTTTATGTTGGCAGTGGGCATTCATTCTGTTCTTGGCGGAGTTCCCCAAGTTCCCCTGGTGGTATGGTGCTCATATCTTCTGATGACAATGTTGACTCTCCTTTTTCTATTCAGCTACCCCTTTAGCCAACCTTCTCTTCAGTCCAACACACATTTTACTTTTTATTTAATGACGTGTGAGTAATTTTATGGCAGGAACTTCTTTTGTATTTTTATTTTTTCCCTCTGAAAGTCAGTTCTAGCATTGAAATAAATAAAATTACAAAGATATAACTAGTTAAATCTTTATATTTTCTGACATCTTTTGCATGCATCAGATTTAGAGCTAGATCTAGTCTTTGACAAAAATAAAGTGAAGCTAAAAAATACTGTGTCCTCTCCTCGAAATAATAGTTCATCTAAATATCAGATATTTCTTCTTAAACAGTTATTTTACTTCTGCACTGGAATCTTTTTATAAAAACTCATCTATCCATCCATCTATCTGTCTACCATCAAAATTCAACATGACTCTTGCTTTAACCTCATTCCAAATAATTCAGTGAAACTCTAAAAAATTTTTTTAGCAGTCTCTTCTATAAAGTGACTTAGTTTTGCTAGGATTTGAGTACCAATTATTATCACTTAGCAGAAAACTGACCTTGTGTAAACCACTTAACATTGAGTTCTCAATTTTATTATCCCAAAAATGAACTTTTGAAAGCCACAAATTAAATAACTTACAGGAAAGTGCTTTTAAAAAATAGACATGCTGTGTAAGTGCTAGGTATTATTATCATTTTGGAGCAGAAAATAGATCTTAGAATTTTATGTCCTTAAATATCTCCTAAAAACCACTGGCAAGCTTGCAATTGGAAAAGTATTTACCTGTGTAAATTCTTCAGTTCTTTCAAGCCCTTCTATGACTTCCAACTTTATTCAGAGACCAATGGTAAGCTGCTGAGAGATATTAAACCAGAGAGTGACATAAGTGTACCTAAGCTTTTGAAATGTCACTCAGGCTGTAGTGTGAAAATGGAATCAGAGGTGATAAGAGTTGTGGCAGACAGAGTGAGGAGATCATATAGGAGGCTGTTAGAGTGATCACACAAGGGGATAATGACATTTTGAATTTAGAAGGAAACAGCAGCAAAAATTGATCAAGTTTCAGCTTTGCAAAATTTTGAGGAGGAGGAATTAACTAGAAGAGGAAGGAGAGTTAAATTGGTATTTGCTTGATCAGCTAACAGGAATTTTGTGACTTTATCCCGTGACAGAAAACACTGGAGGGTTATAGTTTGCAGGATTTTGCTGCTTTTTACTAGGATGGAAAACACAGAAGGGTTTTAGCTGGCAGAATTTTGCTGCTTTTCTTGGAGATAGGAAACACAGAGGAGGAAAACATTTGAGGCAACAATTATTGGTTCATTTTTGTACAAGTGGTGGTTGAGACATTGAAGCAGATAAATGTCCTTGCAATTGTATATACATTTCTGAAACTCATGGGGAACATTGAACTAGTAATAGTAATCAAGGCATGGGAATAAATGAGGTCATTAGGGAGAGAGTTTGTAGACTAAAAACAGAGAGGTTATGAGCATATCAACTTTTAAGCAACAAACAGAAGAGGTCCATTCTCTGCCCATCCCATCTGAAAAAAAGCAATGAAGACCAAAAAGTGTGGCTCATAAAGTGTCTCTATCAAGGGAAGATAGAGTTTCATGTAAGAGAGAATGCTCAACAGTGTTACATGATGCAGAGGCATCAAATAAGGTAAGAATTGCATAGTGTCTGTTAGATTCACAAGAATGGATGTCATTGGTCACAACAGTTAGAACTAGGTGAACTGATGGTAGAAACTGGACATCAGTGGAGAAGTAAATGGGAGGAGAGGAGTAGGAGACAAAAAGAATGGACAACATTTTCAAAGACTATGGCTGTTATGTAGTATGTGCTTATTTTTTAAATGAAAGTAAATGAGAAAGGCAGTTGTGGAGGGAGATACAGGATCCTTTTATTTTTACACAGTAGAACTCTGAGCATGTTTCAGTTTTCTTTGGGTGAAGGATAGAGAAAACAAAGCTGTAGAGAAAGAAGCAAAGGGATAAACAGAGAGGCTCCTGAGGAGGCAGGTGTGGGTGGGTCTAGAGCACTGGGAGAAGCATTAGATTTGGGAAGTTGATTCCTCTTCTCTCTGACAGAAAGAAAGGAAAAAGAATAGGTGAAGTTGCAAAGAATTGACGGTTTCCTTCTGCAGCGTATAGTTTTCTCTGGATAGGTGGAGGGAATACTGTTTGCTGAACAATGAGTTGGTGAGTTGGTGGAGTTTGAAAATAATGGAGAGATTTCAAGTGCGTACTTTGCAGAGTTAATGAGAAAGCTAAGGAAGGAAACATCAAAAAGGTTGTCTAATTGGCATTCCCACCAACAGTGCATAAGAGTTTCCACCACCACACTCTCATCAACACTTGTTACTTCTTGTCTTTTTGATAATAGCCACAGGAGGGAGGTGGAATCTTGTTATGGTTTTGATTTGCATTTCCCTGATGATTAGTGATTTTGAGCACCTTTTCATATATCTGTTGGCCATTTGCATGCTTTCTTTGAAGAAATGTCCATTCAGGTCCTTTGCCTGTTTTACAATTAGCTTATTAGTATTTCGTTGCTATTGACTTGCATGAGTTCTTCAAATATTTTGGATATTAATACCTTAATAGATACATGGTTTGCAAATATCCTCTCCTGTTCCTTAGGTTGTCTCTTTACTCTTTTTTTTGTGCAGAAGATTTTTGGTTCAATGCCATTCTGTTTGTCAATTTTTGCTTTCATTGCCTGTGCTTTTGTTGTCATAATGAAACAGTCACTGCCCAGACCAATATCAAGAAGTACTTCCTCTAATTTGTTCTTGTAGTTTTATGGTTTCAGATATTACATTTAAGTTTTTAACCCATTTTGAGTAGATTTGTGTATATAGTATGAGATAAGGGTTCAGTTTTATTCCTTGGTAGGTAAATGGCCAGTTTTCCCAATCTCACTGTTGAAGAGACTCTTTTCTCTATTGTATCTTCTTGGAAAAAAGTATGAAGTTTCCTCAAAGAATTAAAAATAGAAATACTTTATGATCTAGCAATCCCACCTCTGGATATATATTTTGAAAAGGAGAAAGAAATCAGTATCTCAAACATATCTGTACTCTCATGCTCATTTCTGCATTATTCATAATAGTCAAGATATGGAAACAACCTAATGTCTGTTGATGGATGAATGGATAAAGAAATTTGATGCACATGCATGCGTGCACACACACACACACACACACACACACACACACACACACTCCCCTATGGAATATTATTCAGCCTTAAAAAAGAAGGAAATCTTGTCATTTTCAACAACATAGATGAACCTTGAGGACATTATGTTAAATAAAGTAAGGCAGACACAGAAAGATAAATATTGTATGATCTCACTTGTATGTAGACTCTAAAAATGTCACACTGATAGAAACAGAGTAGAATGATGGTGTTAGAGGAGGGGAGAGGAGGATGTGGGCAGATGTTGGTCGGGGGTACAAAGTTTCATTTATGCAAGTTAAATAAGCTCTGGATATCTAATTATAACAATGTGAGTATAGTTAACACTATTGTATACTTAAAATTTGCTAAGTGGGTAGATCTTAAGTGTTCTCAACACACAATATTGTAACTATGTGAGGTGATACGTTAATTTGCTTGATTGTGGCAAAAATTTCATAATACATGTGTATTAAAAATTATGAAATTGTATACCTTAAATAGATGCATTTTAAATTGCCAACTATAGCTCAGTAAAGTTGAGGAAAAAAAGATCAGGCAGCAAGTAGTACTTTGCCAACAATGGAGACCTAAAATGTGTTGTGATATCAATGTGCCAGTTTGTGTAATTTTTGCTTAAAGCATCTCTTAGTCTGGGTGCAGGCACAAAGATAATAAGAGATTGTGAATTGATCCTGTACTGGCATTTAGTTAAGAGAAACTTATGGAAGAAAAACAGAAGGTGTTTTACAGACACTGGCAAAAGAGTGGTTTCTTTGGTGGACCATGACCATGGAGTCTAGGGAAAACAGAGCAGGAATGAAGGCTGAAGATTAGAGGCCCCTTTGAAAGGATTAAGGACTAGTGGTCTTTTTATAATGCTTTCGACAAATCAGATCTTTTTCTTAAACATCTCTGCAAATTTCAAGTTGCTTGGATTCTTTGAGGCCTATGTGATTTATTAGTACATTGAGTAGTATGTTAACTAATGACATGTCAAACACAAATTTAAAGGGGAGTATGGTGCTTTTTAGAACTCTGTGTTGTGCTTTTCTTTTTGATTTTGGTCCTGCAAGAAGACGCATCCGTTTGTTAGTTGGTAGAAAAAAAATGGTGCAAGCGTACAGAAAATATGTTTCCAGAATTTTAAACAACTTACTAGATGAAGATTTCTCTACATTTCTGCTTTTTTTCCCCGTAACTGAAAATAGTTATCTCCAATCATATACTTTGAGAGGTACATTTGACCCTAAAGTTTTACTTTAGCTCATGCTTGTGTTTGAGTGTTTGCTCATCCTTTGTGCTGATCGTTGCTGAATCGCTGGTAGATACATCTTAAGCTTTGAGAAACATTATGTCTTGTTAGTCACATGCACTTTTAACTTGAAAAAGTGGTTTGAGTCTTCCGCCAAGATCGCCAAATAGAAACAGCTCCAGAGTGCAGTTCCCAGTGAGAGCAATGCAGAAGGCGAGTGATCTTCACATTTCCAGCCGAGGTACCAGGTTCAGTGGGATTGGCTGGACAGTAGGTATAGCCCAAGGAGGGCAAATTGAGCATGGTGGGGTGCTGTCTCATCTGGGAAGTGCAGCAGGCAGGAGGCCTAGTCAGTGAAGGCCATCAGGGATGTCCAGCCACTCTGGAGCTTCGGTTCTGATGGTGCGCTTCTCCTGCAGTCTTTGCAGCCCACAGACAGGAGATCCTCGCATGCCAACAGGCACTGTGGGTTTCCAGGGCAAATCTGGGTGGCAGATTTAGCTGGTGCTGTGAGTTCCCAGCACAAAGCTGAGCAGCTGTTTTGACTGGTGCCTGGAGCACCTGCGAGGCAGAGTCATCCATACACCTGAGAGAAAGGAGGCTGAAAGCAGGGAGACAGGTGATCTGGCTCCAGGGGTCGCACCTCCACGGAGACCAGCAAACTGAATCCCGCTGGCTTGGGATTTTTGCAGCCTGGGCTGAGCTTTGTGTCGGGAGGGGCTTCTGCCATTACTGAGGCAGCTCTAACCTTACCTGTGTAAACAAAAGCACAAAGGAGTTTACACAGCAGCTATGGGGAGCCCACCGCAGCTGAACAACACCTCTGTGGGGAGACTGTGACTAGAATCCCTCATTGCTGGGCAGATCATCTCTGAAAAAAGGCAGTAGCCTGTCAGGGACTTAGAAATAAAGCCACACCTTCCCAAGACAGAGCACCTGGGAAAAGGAGCGGTTGTGAGTTCCCCTGCAGCAGACTTAAACATCCCTGCCCAGCAGCTCTGAAAGGAGCAATGGAGCTCACAGCACAGCACGTGAGCTATGACAAGGGACAGACTGCCTCTTCGAGCGGCTCCCTGACCCCTGTATATCCAAAGAGTCACCTCATACAGGAGAGCTCTGGCTGACATCTGGTGGGTACCCTTCTGGGATGAAGCTACCAGAAGAAGGAATAGGCAGCAATCTTTGCTGTTCTGCAACCCCACTGGGTGGTTCCCAGGCAAGCAGGGTCCGGAGTGGACCTCTAGCAGTCCTGCAGCAGAGGGGCCTGTTAGAAGGAAAACTAAAAAGCAGAAATAGCTTCAACATCAACAAAAAGGATGCCCACTCAGAGACCCCATCTGAAAGTCAACAACTTCAAAGACAAAAGGTAGATAAATCCACAAAGATGGGAAGAAACCAGTGCAGAAAGGATGAAAACACCAAAAACCAGAATGACTCTTCTTCGCTGAGGAATCACAAATCCTCGCCAACAAGACAACAAAACTGGATGGAGAATGAGTTTGATGAATTGACAGAAGCAGGCTTCAGAAGGTGGGTAATCACAAACTTCTCTGAGCTAAAGAAACATGTTCTAACCCAATGAAAGATAAGAACCTTGAAAAAAGTTTAGACGAGATGCTAACTAGAATACCCAGCTAGAGAAGAACATAAATGGCTTGATGGAGCTGAAAAACACAGCACAAGAACTTTGCAAAGCATACACAAGTTTCAATAGCGGAAATCAATCAAGAAGAAGAAGGGATATCAGAGATGAAGATCAACTCGATGAAATAAAATGAGAAGGCAAGATTAAAGAAAAAAGAGTGAAAGAAATGAACAAAGCCTCCAAGAAATATGTGATTATATGATGAGACTAATCTACGTTTGATCAGTGTACCTATATGTGCTGGGGAGAATGAATCCCAGCTGAAAAACCATCTTTAGGATATTATTAAGGAGAACTTCCCAATCTAGCAAGGCAGGCCAATATTCAAATCCAGGAAATACAGAGAACACCACAAAGATACTCCTCAAGTGAGCAACCACAAGGCATATAATCGTCAGATTCACCAGGGTTGAAATGAAGGAAAAATGCTAAGGGCAGCCAGAGAGAAGGATCGGGTTACCCACAAAGGGAAGCCCATCAGACTCACAACAGATCTCTCAGCAGAAACCCTGTAAGCCAGAAGAGAGTTAGGGCCAATATTCAACATCCTTAAAGAAAAGAAATTTCAACCGAGAATTTCATATCCAACCAAATTAAGCTTCATAAGTGATGGAGAAATAAAATCCTTTAAAGACAAGCAATTGCTGAGAAATTTCATCACCACTAGGCCTGCTTTACAGGAGCTCCTGAAGGAAGCACTAAACATAGAAAGGAGCAACGAGTACCAGCCACTGCAAAAATGTACCAAATGGTAAAGAGCATTGACACAATGAAGAAACTGCATCAACTAATGGGAAAACAATCAGCTAGTATCAAAATGGCAGGATCAAACTCACACATAACAATATTAACCATATATGTAAATGGACTGAATGCCCCAATCAAAAGACACACTGTCAAATTGGATAAAAAATCAAGAACCATTGATGTTCTATATTCAGGAGACACATCTCATGTAGAAATATACACATAGAATCAAAGAGATGGAGGAAGATTTACCAAGCAAATGGAGAGCAAAAAAATCTATCAGCCATTAAATGGTTAATGATAAGATAAATGAATAACTTAAAATAATACATTTTCACATAGCTAAATGATCATGAAATATTGGAATGGTTATCTT
>CAUYQU010010593.1:0-38934 GCA_963574635.1 Cheracebus regulus | reverse complement strand
TCTTCTTTATTAATCTGGCTAGTGGTCTGTCTATTTTGTTGATATTTTCAAAAAACCAGCTCCTGGATATATTGATTTTTTGAAGTATATTTTGTGTCTCTATCTCCTTCAGTTCTGCTCTGATCTTAGTTATTTCTTGTCTTCTTCTAGGTTTTGAGTTTTTTTGATCTTTTTCCTCTAGCTCTTTCAATTTTGATTATAGGGTGTCTATTTTAGATCTTTCCTTGATTCTCATGTGGGCATTTATTGCTATATATTTTCCTCTAGACACTACTTTAAATATGTCCCAGAGATTCTGGTATATTGTGTTTTTGTTCTCATTGGTTTTGAAGAACATCTTTATTTCTGCCTTTATTTCCTTGTTTATCCAGTCAACATTCAAGAGCCAGTTGTTCAGTTTGCATGAACCTGTGTGGTTCTGAGATAGTTTCTGAATTCTGAGTTCTATCTTGATTGCACTGTGGTTTGAGAGACTCTTTGTTATGATTTCCATTCCTTTGCATTTGCCGAGGAGTGATTTACTTCCAATTATGTTGTCAGTTTTAGAGTAGGTGTGATGTGGTGCTGAGAAAAATGTATATTCTGTGAATTTGGGGTGGAGAGTTCTGTAAATGTCTATTAGTTTTGCTTGGTCCACGTCTGAGTTCAAGTCTTGGATAACCTTGTCAATTTTCTGTCTCATTGATCTGTCTAATATTGATAGTGGAGTGTTAAAGTCTCCCACTATTAATGTGTAAGAGTCTAAGTCTCTTTGTAAGTCATTAAGAACTTGCTTTATATATCTGGGTGCTCCTGTATTGGGTGCATATGTATTTAGAATCATTAGCTCTTCTTGTTGCATTGATTGTTTTACCACTATGTAATGCCCTTGTCTCTTTTGATGTTTGTCAGTTTAAAGTCATTTTATCAGAGACTAGGATTGCAACTCCTGCTTTTTTTTTGCTCTCCATTTGCTTGGTACATCTTCCTCCATCCATTTATTTTGAGCCTATGTATATCCTTGCATGTGAGATGGGTTTCCTGGATACAGCACACCAATGGGTTTTGGCTTTTTATCCAATTTGCCAGTCTGCATCTTTTGATTTGGGTATTTAGCCCATTTACATTTAAGGTTAATATTCTTATGTATTAATTTGATCCTGCCATTTTGATGATAGCTGGTTGTTTTGCCTGTTAGTTGATGCAGTTTCTTCATTGTGTCACTGCTCTTTACCATTTGGTACATTTTTGGAGGGGATGGCACTGGTTATTCCTTTCTATGTTTAGTGCTTCTTTCAGGAGCTCTTGTAAAACAGGCCTGGTGGTGATGAAATCTCTGAGTAATTGCTTGTTCATAGAGGATTTTATTTCTCTTTTGCTTATGAAACTTAGTTTGGCTGAATATGACATCCTAGGTTGAAAGTTCTTTTCTTTAAGGATGTTGAATATTGGCCCCCACTCTCTTCTGGCTTGTAGGGTTTCTGCCTAGAGATCCGCTGTGAGTCTGATGGACTTCCCTTTGTAGGTGACCCTACCTTTCTCTCTGGCTGCCTTTAGCATTTTCTCCTTCATTTCAACCCTGGTGAATCTGATGATTTTGTGTCTTGGGTTGCTCTTCTTGGGGAATATCTTTGTGGTGTTCTCTGTATTTCATGGACTTGAATATTGGCCTGCCTTGCTAGGTTGGGGAAGTTTTCCTGGATAATATCCTGAAGAGGGTTTTCCAACTTGGATTCATTCTCTCCATCACATTCAGGTATACCTATCAAATGTAGATTAGGTCTTTTTACATCCTGTATTTCTTGGAGGATTTGTTTGTTTCTTTTTACTTTTTTTCCACTCTAATCTTGCCTTCTCATTTTATTTTATTGAGTTGATCTTCGACCTCTGATATCCTTTCTTCTGCTTGGTCAATTGGCTATTGAAACTTGTGTATGCATCGTGAAGCTCTCATGTTGTGTTTTTCAGCTCCATAAATTCATTTATGTTCCTCTCTAAGCTGTTTATTCTCATTAGCACTTCATCAAACCTTTTTTTAAGGTTCTTAGTTTCTTTGCATTGGGTTAGAACATGTTCTTTTAGCTCAGAGGAGTTTCTTATTACCCACATTCTGAAGCCTGTTTCTGTCAATTCATCAGACTCATTCTCTATCCAGCCTTGTTCCTTTGCTGGTGAAGAGTTGTGATCCCTTGCGGGAAGAGAGGTGTTCTGGTTTTGGGTGTTTTCATCCTTTTTGTGCTGGTTTCTTCCCATCTTTGTGGATTTATTTACCTGTAGTCTTTGTAATTGTTGACTTTCAGATTGGGTCTCTGAGTGAACGTCCTGTTTGTTGATGATGAAGTTATTTCTTTCTGTTTCTTAGTTTTCTTTCTAACAGTCAGGCCCCTCTGCTGTAGGACTGCTGGAGATCCACTCCAGACCCTGCTTGCCTGGGGCTCACCTGCAGTGGCTGCAGAACAGTAAGGGTTGCTGCCAGTTTCTTCTTCTGCTATCTTTGTCCCAGATGGCTACCTGCCAGATGACAGTCTGAGCTCTCCTTTATGAGGTGACTCTTTGGATATATGGGGTTCAGGGAGTTGCTTCAGGAGATAGTCTATCCTTTATACGAGCTCAAGTGCTGAGTTATGAGCTCCGTTGTTCCATTCAGAGCTGCTGGGCAGGTATGTTTAAGTCTGCTGCAGTGGAACTCATAACAGCCTTTTTTTCCCCCAGGTGCTCTGTCCTGGGAAGGTAGGGCTTTATTTATAAGTTTCTGTCATGCTGCTGCCTTTTTTCAGGGATGCTCTGCTCAGTGAGGAGGCAGCCTAGTCACAGTTTGCCAGCAGAGGCATTGCTGAGTTGCTGTGGGGCTCTGCCTGGTGCTGTGTGAACTTCCCTGCAGTCCTGTTTATAGGGGTATAGTTAGAACTGCCTCAGCAGTGGCGGCCCACCTCTGTAACGGCGGATTCTCTCTGTAATGGTGGACTGCCTTGGCAATGGCAGGCTGCCTCAGTAATGGCGGACTACCTTGATAGTGGTGGTCTACCTTGGTAATGGCAGACGCCCCTACCCCACAGAGCTGGACCGTCCCTGGTTCAGCTGTGCTTGCTGTGAAACTCTCAATCTGCAGCGTTTCAGATTGATCATCTTTGTAGGGGTAGAACCTACCATGCCTGATCACCTGGCTCCTTGCCTCAGACCCCCTTTTTATCAGTTGAACGGGCGACTCTGTCTCCCAGGCATTCCAGTCACCAGTTGAAATGATGCCTGGATTGCGCCAGGGGCTTGTGGCACTTTTTCACCTGGGAATCTCCTGGCCTGGCTCCCTATTTCAGTCCCCTTTTTATCAGTTGAATAGGCGACTCTGTCTCCCAGGCACTCTGGTCGGCAGCTGAAAAGGCACCTGGACCCATGTGAGTTTTTTTTTTTGTGAGGAGAGCGCAATAGCCGAAACAGCCACACTGGAGACCAGTGGCGCTCCTCTGCCCAGGAATGTCCTGGTCTGTGGGCAATAAAAATCTGTCTGGAAATGTGGCAACTACTCACCGTCTGTGCTCTTGCTGGGAGCTGCAATCCAGAGCTGCTCTTACTTGGCCATCTTGCATCACTACTTTTTTTTTGAGGCTGGCTATTGCTCTGTTGCCCAAGCTGGAGTGCAGTGGCATGATGGTGGCTTACTAGAGCCTTGACCTCCTAGGTGCAAACCATCCTCCTGCCTCAACCTCCCAAATTACTGGAATTACAAGTGTGAGCTACCATGCCTGGCCTGACAATTTTTTAAAAAGGTAATGCAGTGATTGAGACTATTAGTGATATGATTTAGATCTGTTTCTCCATCCAAATCTCATGTTGACTTATAACCCCCAATGTTGGAGGTGGGGCCTGGTGGGAACTGATTGGATCTTGAGAACAGTTTTTCATGAATGACTTATTACCAGCCTCTTGGTGCTGTCCTTATGATAGTGGATGAGTTCTTGTGAGACCTCGTTGTTTAAAAGTGTGTGGCACCTTCACTCTTTTTCTCTTGCTCCTGCTCTGGCCATGGGAAATGCCTGCTTTGGCTTCACCATTTGTCATGATTGTAAGTTTCCAGAGGCCTCCCCAGAAGCAGATGCTGCTATACTTTCTGTGCAGCCTGCAGAACCATGAACCAATTAAACCTCTTTTCATATAAATTACCCAGTCTCATGTATATAGCAATGCAAGAATGACCTAATACAATTGGGAAGGCCTTTATCTTTTCTATTTCCTGCCTATATTTGTTACTTGCAAAAATACTGAAAGTTTAACTTATTTTTGTTTAAATTATATTAATAATCCATATACTAATGTAGTATTTATTAACGTAATGTATTTATTAACACTCCCACAGTATTTTGCTGATTTTATAGTTTTACTATATGCATAGGAAAACACATACATACACATTTGCACACATTTTGGATTTCTGAGTCAAGCAATCAAACTTAAAAAGTTTGACTCTAGGCCAGGCGTGGTGGCTCACACCTGTAATCCCCGTGCTTTGGGAGGCTGGGGTGGCAGATGATCACTTGAGGCTGGGAGTTTGAGACCAGCCTGGCCAACATGGCAAAACCCCATCTCTACTAAAAATACAAAAAAAATTAGCTGGGCATGGTAGTGCACACCTGTAATCCCAGCTACTCAGAAGACTAAGGCACAAGAATTGCTTGAATCCAGGAGGCAGAGGTTGCAGTGAGCCAAGATTGTTCCACTGCACTCCAGCCTGGGTGACAGAGCAAGCCACTGTCTCAAAATAAATAAATAAATAAAAATCGACTCTAGTTTAGAATAAAACCTTGAATACATCAACTCTGTTACTATAATATTTGAAATACTCATAATTCCCAAAAAGAAAATTTGTATGAGCCTAGTGAACAATATGATCACATAGATATTTCTCCTGGATTACTGGTGGATTTCAAAAGCAGTGAAAGAAGTAACTGAAGCTTTTGGAATTACTTTATTGCAAGATAGTAGTTGTGTATGCCTGTGGAAAGTACAAATTTCTTACTTGATTTACCTTCAACACCAAATTTCCTATGTTTCAGGAGTAGAGATATGAAAAATATTAGAAACAATGGATACTTCAAAAATTACATATTTGTTTAGTTTTTTTGAGACAGAGTCTCAGTCTGTCACTCTGGCTGGAGTGCTGTGATGTGATCTAGGCTCACTATACCTCTGCCTCCTGGATTCACGCAATTCTCTTGCCTCAGCCTCCTGAGTAGCTGGGACTGCAGATGCACACCACCACACCTGGCTAATTTTTGTATTTTTGGTAGAGGTGGGTTTCAAATGGCTGGTCCAAACTGCTGGCCTCAAGTGATCGACTCACTGTGGCCTCCCAAAATGCTGAGATTATGGTATGATGGTGTATGATGGTGGCTCCACCATGCCCAGCCCTTTTTAGATTTAACTAGCATTTGTTATCTATCAACTACAAGACCAGGGGCAGTGGCTCATGCCCACAATTCCAGCACTTTGAGAGGCTGAGGTGGGTAGATCACGAGGTCAGGAGTTTGAGACCAGCCTGGCCAAGGCCAATATTGTGAAACCCCATCTCTACTAAAAATACAAGCAAAATTAGCTGGACGTGGTGGCAGGCACCTGTAATCCCAGCTACTCAGGAGGCTGAGGCAGGAGAATCTCTTGAACCTTGGAGACTTCCGTGGTTCAATGATTTCAGTGAGCTGAGATCATACCATTGCACTCCAGCTCGGGCAACAGTGCAAGACTTCGTCTCAAAAAACAAGAAACAAAACAAAAAACACATCAACTACAAGTTCCCCAGGATTGAAACTCAGATTTTCTGATTTAAACTGAGGTATTTTTTTTGGCAGGGTTTGGGCAGGGGGCGGGACAGGATCTTGCTCTGTCACCTGGTCTAGAATGCAGTGGTGAGACCGTAGCTCATTTTAACAAATTCCTGGAACGAACTGACCCTCCCACCTCTGCCTACCAAATATCTAGGATTACAGGCATGTGCCATCAAGCTTCGCTGATCTTTTAAAATTTATATTTTGTAGAGACAGGGCCTCTCCATATCATCCAGGCTGGTTTTAAACTCCTGGCATCAAGTGATCCTCCTGCTTCGGCCTCTCAAAGTACTGGAATTATATGCATGAACCACCGTGCCTGGCCCAAACTGAGGTTTTATGACCACAATTCTAGTGCTTTTTCTATTATAAAATCATAGTTTGCAATGTAATGACAGGAGTACTGTAGATAGCATTTAGGTATCAACATAGAAGAAGACACATAGATTTAGTCAGATGTTAGCTACAAAGCCCATAAAAGTCTCACAATTCCTTCCCTTCTATTCTTGGCTGCAAATCAAGTCCAGCTTGGTCCCCATATTGGCAGGCTTGAGCCTCAGCTGGGTAACAGGAAGAATCCAGCCCATGAATATGGTAGGTGGGAGGACTTTGGATTGTGGCAACTAAGTAATTAGTTGCACATGTTTCTTTGTTAGTATAAAAAATTAAAAAGCATATGTATGTTGGATAATTATAGTTAGAATTAACTATTCATTTTTTCATATTTAGCTTTGCTTTGTTTTCAGGCAAATTGTTTTACTAAAGTATTCTCATTCCTATTCATTGATCCATAAAGTATGTGTAGACATTTTAAAAGTGTGAACCATGGTCTACTTATTTTGGTTTTCTTCAAATGGGGAATGCAAGAAACTTCTTCTAAGTGGGCAAAGTCAATTAAAATAGAAATCAGACACCAGATACAAGTGAAAAAGCAACTTTATTTCTAAAAAAAAAGCATTTTATAATACTTTATATAACTTTGAAATTAAGAACATTCTGTAACAGTAATAAACTTAAATTCAAAACAAAGTAGAAGCAGAGATTAAGAAGGAGATGGTAAAATGGGGGATTTGGTTCTGAGAAGATAATTCCCAATTGCCCTCTTAAGAGCAAAGTGGAGTGTTTCCCAAAGAGTCTGCATCAAACACTCTTTCTCCGCCTCCCACCTCCCTTTGCCACTTATCTCTTAGTTCCCAGTTTAAATATCTTTTCTGGAGACAGGTCTTCCATGTATCCCAGACTTGTTAAATGTCCCTGTCATTCTTCCCCATAGTTCTTATGGCAGCTTTGTAACATCACATTTGTTCTTCTTTGTTCCATGTCTCTTTTCCTGAATATGATGTGAGCACCAGGATAGCTGTGGTATTTGCCTTGTTCACTGCTGAATCACCAGTATCTAGCAAACTTCTTGGCACAGAGTAGGCCTTAATAATTGTTGAATGAATTAAAAAAATTAAGAAATTTGTACTTTCTTTGTATCCTTAAGATCAAAGTAGTTTGCTTCTTTCTTTCTTTCTTTTTTTTTTTTTTCCCAAAACTAAAGCCTTACTCTATTGCCCAAGCTGTAGTGTGGTAGTATGATTACAGTTTATTGCAGCCTCAAACTCCTGGCCTCAAGTGATCCCCCACTTCAGCCTCCCAAAGCAATTGGATTATGGAAGGTTGTTCCTTAAAATACTGGTTGAAAGAGAAACTAAGTTTTTTCCTGATTCCTGGAATTTTTATCACTTTTGATTGATGCTCCATGAGAGCAGAGACTGTTTTTACTCTTCATTTTATGATCTTGAGCCGTACATGGCATATAGCAAGTTCAATGATACATGTACACAAATATCTCTTATAACAAAGACCTATCAAATAAAATACTGCTAAATATCAATGAAAACCAGGCAAAAATATGTAAAATAAAGAGTAAAGATCAGGACGTAAAAAAGATTACAAATGCATCAAACCTTAAATTTAGCATTTCCTAAAATGAGCTAAAGTGAAAAGAAAAATAGTCAATTGCTTAGCTATTATTATCATAAAAGAAAAAGTGTTAGGAGAGTTTTGCTACTTTAGAGGTAACTCCTAATACATTTTCTTTATAAATGTGGGGTTAATAGAGAATTCATTAAATAAAGTAGTAGACAAAGTTTCCAGGAACACTCCTACATCCCATATGATAACACTCTGGCCACTGATGAAAGCGAAAGACTTAGCATTACAATCCAAATTCAGTAAAAGCTATTCTGCAAGGGGCAGAATGGGTCAAATATGTGACCTATTGGTTGCCCAAGGTTAGAATACCTAACGTAAAGTTCCTAAAGTACACTGGCGGCAGATGCTTTTTAAAAATGGGTGTGGCTGGGTGCAGTGGCTCATGCCTGTAATCCCAGCACTTTGAGAGGCCAACGTGGGCAGATCACCTGAGATCAGGAGTTTGAGACCAGCCTGGGCAACATGGTGAAACCCTGTTTCTACTAAAAATACAAAAATTAGCTGGGCATGGTGATGCATGCCTGTAATCCCAGCTACTCAGGAGGCTGAGGCAGGAGAATAGCTTGAACCTAGGAGGCAGAGGTTGCAGTGGGCTGAGATTCTGCCACCTCGCTCCAGCCTGGGCAACAGAGCAAGACTCTGTCTCAAGAAGAAAAAAGAAAGAAAGAAAAAAAATGCATATGCCTCAGGAGCTTGCCTGGATTAAATGAAATGATCCTTGTGAAATATCTGGCACATACAATGCTTTCAGATAAGCTTTGGCTGTTATTCCCCATGGACTGATCACCCTAAAGAGGGTTTTTTTGTTTTGTTTTGTTTTTTGTTTTTTTTTGCCAAAGCTCTCAACATCATTGTACCTTAGTCCCCCTACTGTATCTAATAAAAAAACTCAAGGCAGGAACAATTCTACAATCTACTTTTTCTGCTTCTTTATCTGGATACTGGTAAAAGAATGGCTGATAGCACAAGTTTATATTCTCCAAAACTGCTTGGGATCTTAACATCCTTTGACCATTTACTTACTTGCTCATGATTTATCCTTTCAATGAATATAAAAAGTACTTTCCCCAAGCTCTCTATCTAAACCTCACCTTTCTCACTTTCAACAGAAAACTTTGCTTATATGTCATGGAGAAAAATTAATCCGTGTTAAACGGAAGTAAATACTGTGACTATTAGTTTGCCTTTGTTACATAACATAACACTCCAAAACTTAGTGACTTAAAACAACAATCATTCATTAGCTTGTGAGTTTGTGGATCATCATTGAGCTGGGATCAGCTGGGTAGATCTGTTGATCTTACCTGCGTTCATTTAGGCAGCTATAGTCAGTTGGTAGCTCAACTGGCCTAGATAGTCTGGCATAGATTCATTCATTGGATGATTTACTGGCTGTTGGCTCAGGTGCTTTGGTTCTCTCCCACATGGTTTCTCCAACAGACTAGTTCAAGCATCAGGCTTCACAGCAATGAGAGTTGTCAGGTTCTGAAATGCCAGTACTTTAAAAAAATCTCTGCTTGTATCTGTTTTCTAATATCCCATTTGCTGAAGAAAATCATATGGCCAAGCCTAGTTTCAAAGTGTAGGGAAATGGAAGATGTGGCAAATTCACACAAAGGTGTGTGCCTGTAGGGATGGGAAGAATTCATCATCATATTGTGATGTACCACAGAAAAATACATTTTCTGTGATGTACCACAGAAAAATAAACTGCTTGCATATATATTAATATAAAAAGGATATATTCACAAATTTATATCACACACAAAAGTGTTTTCTAAAATTCAGTGAAATAGGATATATACACAAATTTATATCACACACAAAAGTGTTTTGTAAAATTTAGTGAAGAGCTGGCACAAAATTAAGAAATATGGAAAGTTTTAAAATGGTATGAAATGTGGAACATAGGAGTGCCAAAGCAAGCCTTCACTCTGCAAATTCTGGATACCTTGAAATTTCACTGCCTGTTCTGTACAGTAGATAAAGCTTGCCACTTATTTATGGTGTAAGATGCAATTAAAGACACCTGAATACCATCCTGGTCAACAAGGTGAAACCCCGTCTCTACTAAAAATACAAAAATTACAAAAATTAGCTGGTCATGGTGGCACACGCCTTGTAGTCCCAGCTACTCGGGAGGCTGAGGCAGGAGAATTTCTTGAACCCAGGAGGCGGAGGTTGCGATGAGCCGAGATTGCGCTGCTGCACTCCAGCCTGGGTAACAAGAGCGAAACTCCGTCTCAAAAAAAAAAAAAAAAAAAAAAAGACACCTGTATAATACCTGGACCCCAATGTGTTATAACCATAGTTAACTGTGAATTTAAAAAACAACGTAAAAAAACAAACTCTTCATTGCAGAAAGGCCAATAAGAAAATTTGTCTTTGCCCTGGTTCCTGTTTGGAGAAATGCTATTTTTTTTTTTTTTTTTTTTTTTTTTTGTTATGTTTTTTGTGTTGTTGGTCAGGCTGGAGTGCAATGATGTGATCTTGACTCAGTGCAACTGCTGCCTCCTGGCTTCAAGCAACCTCTGCCTCTGCCTCTGGAATAACTGGGTTTACAGGCATGTGCCACCATGCCCAGCTAATTTTTGTATTTTTAGTAGAGTTGGGGTTTCACTATGTTGGTCGGCCTGGTCTTGAACTCCTAACCTCAGGTGATCCACCCACCTCAGCCTCCCAAAGTGCTGGGATTACAGGCATGAGCCACTGTGCCTGCCTGAGGAATGCTATTTTGAAACCAAAATCTGGGAGTTAGATGTGTGCCAATAAGAACCTGTATGAAATGAATAATATCTAGAAATATGTAGCTTCTTCAAACTGAAGTTATCACATGTAAAGGACTTAGAAGTCATTGCTTCCATCCTTAAACACAAAAAGCTGAAGAAACTGAAAAATCAATGATTATTCTTAGACCTACCAGAGAATTGAGGTTGCAGGCCAAGCTGCCACTTCTAAATCCAGAAAGACAGGTAAATACAGAGCAACAGAGCCAAGATCAACTCACTTGGAGCAGAAGCTGCTGGAGCCATAAATTGGTAGGAACACTAAATGGTAATTTTGATAAATTGCTGGAGGCTCAGTGTGAGAATGAGAAACTCTTTGGGGGAGCTGTCTTAAGAACCTACTACACTTTTGTGGATTTTAACTCTAGGAACCTCACACCAAGTTCTCATAATGAAAAGATGAGAAAAAAATCCTATCTCTGGTTGGGGAAAGGAAAAAGTAACCATTTTGAAATAAGCCCAAAGCATTTTCTATAATAAAGGCCTACTTTCTGAGAAAAAACAATTTACCAGAGCATTTCCCACTTAGGGGGAAACCCATTTTCTAAATCCCAGACACTTTGAGCTTTTCTGTGTCACATAAGCAAAGAAGGAGAAGAAGCTAAGAAGTATTTGTGAAGGTCATAGCCCACTAAAAGACTGATTGATTATAATATTATAGAATGGTCCCCTTCCCCTACTACTTACAATATATCAACAGGGCTGCATGATAACATTAGTAGATTATAGCTAAGAAAGAAATAAATCCCCAGAAACTGTTCCAAAGAAACATAGATATTAAACTTACTAAACAAAGACTTTGAAATAACTGTCTTAAATATATACAAATATATTGATAAAGAACTAAATGAAATCAGAAAAATGATACAAAAGCAAAATGCAGATATCAAGAAAAAGATAAATTACATGAAAAGCAAACAAATTCTGGTGCTGAAAATTAATTTAGCTGAATTGAAAAATTCACTTGAGGGGTTCAACAGTAGACTTGAACAGGCACAAGAAAGAATCAGCTAACTGGAAGCCAGGTTGTTTGAAATTACAAAGTCTGAGGAGCAAAATGAAAAAAGAATGAAGAAATGTGAATAGAGCCTAAGGGACTTAAGGAGCTTATGGGACATGATCAAGCAAACCAAAATACACATCATAGTAGTACAAGAAGGGGAAGAGAGAGAAAAAGGGAGTATATTATTTGAAGAAAGAATAGCTACCGAATATTCCATCAGGGCATATAAAGAACACACACACCATGTTTGGAGGTCTGAATGTAGGTTGGCAAGGCAGGTGGCTGGGAAGAAAAGCTGGACGTGAAGTGGGAAAGAATAAGGCAAACTGGAAGCCATGAGGATAAACCAGAATCTGCTGCCTCTGTTTCTCCCTGCTCTAACCTTGATATCATGGTGACCTGCAGAAGGGGCTGCTTCCTTAAGTCATGGAACTGCATGTGCTTCTGGTGCAATAGAGAAGTGCAAGGAGGAGATATTACCAGAGAAGGAGGCTCTGCAGGCTTGGCTGCTGCCCCATACCAAGGTAAACCACTGTATTAGTAACAATGTGTATGAGCTGCAATGGTATCTGATACCTGTCAATGCTTTCAGATGATAATGGCTGCTGCTTCATTTCTGCCTTCTAAATCTTGTGCAAATGTTTCTTGTGGCCAATCTTTACTTGGGACTATATAAGCAAGGGAACTCTGGGAAACAATGTTCCAGTTTAGATAACCTTTTAATTAAAAAATTTTTTAATTGAAAATATGCATTTTTTTATTACCAGAGATAAGTTGACTGTTTCATATACATTCTTTTTTTTAAAACTTTTAAGTTCAGGGGTACATGTGCGGGCTTGCCATATAGGTGAACTTGTGTCATGAGGGTTCGTTGTACAGGTTATTTAATCACCCAGGTATTAAGTCTAGTACCCATTAGTTATTTTTCCTGATCCTCTCCCTTCTCTCAGCCTCCAATAGGCCCCATTGTCTGTTGTTCCCCTCTGTGTGTCCATATGTTCTCATCATTTAGCTCCTACTTGTAAGTGAGAATATGTGGTATTTGGTTTTCTGTTCCTGCATTAGTTTGCTAAGGGTAATGGCCTCCCAGCTTAGCTAACTTAATGCAGCAGAAATTAATAGCAGTTTATCCTTTGTCAAATTGGCACCCATAAGCACCTTTTTAAACTATACTTAATTTTGAATAAAAACAATAACAAAGTAATGCTTCCATGTAAGATGATGCAGTCGTCAGTCTTGGACAACTGAAAACATGCCAATGCTCTTCCAAAAGAGAAAACAAAGTCTCTTTATTTTTGCTTGATGCATTCTTCGTCCAGCAGTGTTAAATTTCTTTGATATCCTGTAATATTGACATACAAGGTTAAGTGTTATAGTTATATCTTATGCTAGGCAGGAGGAGAAGAAGAAAAACAGTTGGTTAATATGTAAGGCTGTCCCTCTGTATCAATGGAGAATTGATTCCAGGACCACCTGTGGATACCAAGTATATACCTCAGATAGTCAAGTCTCTTATATAAAATGCATTGGCCAGGTGCTCATGCCTATAATCCCAGCACTGTGGGAACCTGAGACAAAAGGATCACTTAAATTAGGAGTTTAAGAAAAGTTTAGGCAACATAGTGAAACCCTGTCTCTATTTAACTAAAAAAGAAAAGAAATACCACATCTATAACTGTGCTTTATTAAGATGTTTAATATACTTTAAATATAAAAATTTATTTTCTAAATCTTAGATTGCTGTGATCAACTTTTTTCATTATTTCTATAAATATTTTGCCCCAAACACTTTTAGATAATCTTACAGAACTCTTGGCTTAAGAATGGATTGTTTTTTCCTACAAAAACGAGTGTAAAATTTGTGTGTGTTGAAACACACTTGCCATATGCTGACTCACTCATCAATTTATTTGAATGTTTTTGCAGTGTTTTTCATTTTTTTGTTCTGCATCCAACCAAATGGAAGGCATTATTTTTTGTATATGGTTTATAAATCAATGAAAAGATTTGAGGTGATTATAGCAATACCAATTCAACCATATTATCTACAGTGTTCTTTTTACTTAAAAAAAATCCCGGAACATAGTCCCCATACAAATCTTCTCCCTTAGTGTTAGAACTAGTTATTCAGATTTAATTGGCAAGAGGTTTAGTGTTTAATGTTAAAAATCTAATAAATTATTAGTATTTTGCCAATTATATTTAGTATCTCTTAATGAGGATAAATATATATTATTTAAGTTCTTAACACAATTCCCTAACATTATTTAATTTACTTAATTCCACTACTATATTCCCATGGTTTTCTGATATCTCTGATTTTTTCCATCAGTGTAAGCAACAGAATGGCAATTCTACATGACCATGATTTGATGTTTTCAATAAGAAGTCCACCGGTGAAAACAGATCTTACATCCCCCAGCCACCATCTAGTCCCTCCTTGCTCTCAAAACACACACACACACACACACACACACACACACACACACACACACACACACACACACACACACACACTCTGTAGAAGAGTGGAGAAAAATAGCATTGTAGCGTTAACATATAAACTATTAGGAATTAATGAACGTTAAATCCAGTGCGTCTATCCTACTTTTTCTCTTGTAATTTCCTTTATGGTTTCAATTATAAGATGACTTTACGGCTCACAAATGGGCTGAGTGGAAAGAAAAAAAAAGATGACTTGCCCTGATATCAAACATTGGAAAAGTGGGAGAAAATTGTGCCCTGACTTAAAAAAGAAGCATCTAATGAAATCATGATTCCTTTTGTGTGGAAAAGTATAAGCTGCATCTAAATAGCATTGTTAATGTAAAAATTCTGTTTCAACAATATATCCTCTGCATTTTGTTTTACCAGCCACCTGATAAAAATGAGGTTCTGCAATGGTTTTTCACTTGCACCATTTGGAGAAAAAATATCTTGAAGGACTTTCTGATTTTTTTTCTATAACGTAGTGATTACATATAACAGATATGACTCTAACCTAATAAGATTGAAAATGGCATTTGGAGTCCTGTCCCATACCCAGCAGAAGGGGTCCTGTCCCATACCCAGGAGGAAGGACTGCTGTACAGAATGGCCAAGAAGAATCTGAACAGGCCCTGCTGGGTTTCTCTAATCAGTCTTACAGTATTGGATCTATCTTGTTTGTCCAATCACTTCTATACAGTAGTTTATGCTTCAGTCATGCTTATCCAATGAAATCTCCATTTCAGTCATGGTTATCCAATGAAATCTCCATAAAAGACCCAAGAGGACAGGGCACAGAGGGTTTCTGGATAGCTGGACACATGGAAGTTCCTGGAGGGTGATGCACCAAGGGAGGTCATGGAAGCAGCTCCTTTCCCCTTCCCCCATACTTCACCCTATGCATCTCTTCATCTGTATCCTTTGTGATATCCTTTATAATAAACTGGAAAATTGAAGTATTTCTCTGAGTTCTGTGAGCCACTCCAGCCTACCTGCTCTACCAAATTGACCTGCTCTACCAAATTAGTTGCACCCAAGGAGGGGTGGTATCCCCGATGTGTAGTCAGTAGGTTGGTCAGAAGCACAGACAAAACAACTGGGGCCTTGTGACTGGCACTGGAAGTGGGGAGCAGTCTTGGGGACAGAGCCCTCAACCTGTGGGATCTGACACTATCTCTAGGTAGATGGTGTCAGAATTGAATTGAATTAGAGGACACCTAGTTGGTGTCCACTGCAGAATTGATTGCTTGCTTATTGGTGGAGGGAAGTCTCCACACATTTGGTTACAGATGTCTTCAGTGTTGATTGTTGTGGTGTGAGAGCAGAGGAGAAACCGTTTGAGTTTTTCCTATTCAGTGTATCACTCTTCATATTTTTAGAAAATGATTGGGTTTTTCACGAAACCAAGTACTGGATAAAGTTCTCTACTGGAGCAGTAAACAGAATCCAAAGCGATCCATCAATTGTAGGAGTAGAGACAGAAGACCAGGAGCCTTAGGAGTGGAGATAGGAAATCAAGAATTCTCAGAAGTTGTGAGTAAAACACCGGCTGTGAAGTTAGTGATGATGGTAGCAAGAAGTGAAGGTGGTTTAACCTGACTTCAAAGGGGGCATTATGCCTTTTATTGCATTGCTGTCTCTTAACTTTAAACCCATTCTCATATACTCTGTTTTGTAATAATCTGCAAACCATCTTACTGCTTTGCAACCCTGTCCTCTGTGAGGATCTACCAATAAAAGATGCCAGAGGGAGACTGCACTTCTTCAACCTGGCAGTGACAGTTTGTTCCAGAAGCAGCAGTTGAATCCAGTTTGAAGTTTTTCTAATATGCAGAACCAGCCTTGTTGTTTTGTCTCAGAGACACCAGTAGCAAGCAGCTAGTGATTCCTCCTAAGAAGTCTAGGTCTTAGTCCTATGGGGCCCTTTGTCTGATGTCAGAAATTATCATCATATCCCTTTCTTTGTAAGTTGAGTTTCAGTTCAGTGGGGGCCCCTTCTCCAATTTGTTCGTGGTAAAAAAAAAGGGCACACCAATATAATATAAAAGTCTCAGTAAAGTGACCATGATAGAGACCCCAAGAAAAGGTTTTGTTATTGTATTTTTTTTGATACAGAGTTTTGCTCTAGGCTAGAGTGCAGTGGTGCAATCTCTGCTTACTGCAACCTCCACCTCCCAGGTTCAAGTGATTTTCTTGCCTTGGCCTCCTGAGTAGCTGAGATTAGAGGCAGAGGCATGTGCCACCACACATGGCTAATTTTTGTATTTTTAGTAGAGACGTGGTTTCACTATGTTGGCCAGGCTGGTCTTGAACTCCTGACCTCAGGTGATCTGGCAGCCTCAGCCTCCCAGAGTGCTAGGATTATAGGTGTGAGCCACCATGCTTGGCCTAAGGGTCTTTCTTGTGCTATATGAGAGTTAGAGAGAATTTGCTGATGGGGAGGGTCTCTGTCTGCTAAGGCTGGGATGGGAGAGGTGCCTTAAAGGGGACAGTTTGATTCTGCCTCCTGCCCTCATGTCTAAACAGTCAGACCAAGGGAAGAAACAGTATCCCCAATGTGGCTTTGGAATATGTCACTCTTCAATCTGTATGCTTATGACTCATGGGTCAAATCCTGCCCACAGTCTGTATGGCCAGTGAACTAAGAATGGATTTTGCTTTTTCAAAAATTGTTGGAAAATAAGCCAAAAGAAGAATATTTTGTAACCTATGAAAATTTTGCTAATTCAGATTTCAATATCCATAAATGACATTTTATTGGATCATAGCCACACTAATTCATTTCAGTGTTGTCTATGGCTACTTTTATGCTACAATGGCAGTTTTTAGTAGTACAGTAGAGACTGTGTGCCCACAAAGATGAAAATATTTGTTCTCTGGCCTTTTATGGAAAAGGTTTGTGGAACACTGTGCAGAAGAAGGAAGAGATGAGGTGTGAGAAAGAGGTAGATTGGGATTAGCCCTTCAGGGAGATCAGTTAAGATGCCCAAAGTAGATAATATGTTTGTGTGTCTTCTTAGTGGCCCCTCTGAGAGATTGTGTATAGGTGTGTCAGGATGCTAGATATTTTCCTCAGCATCTTAAAGTAAAAGGAAATGGTGAAAAAATCATTTATCTGCACTTTGGGGTAAAGTAGGGGAAAATAGTTTGAAGTGGATATAAGACTGTATTTTTCAGTTGGCAAGGTGCAGAGTCACCTGTGGGGCACATGGGCTTTCCAAGGTAGTAGCACATAGGCAGGGTGGCTCAGAAAGAGTTAATGATAGAATCAGCAGGATGGTGATGGAATGTTGTGTAGTGTGATGGTCCTGGGGGAACTCTTATTCCTCATTACTGACTTTCCCTAGAGGAGAGGAGGCTTCTGCTTCTCTTTCCAAGACCGTGAACACTTCTGGTTTCTTTCCCTACTTCTATCCACTGGGACCACTTTACCAGTGGGTGGGGCTACCTTGCTTTCAAAACAAGATACAGGCTCAGCTCTGGTTTTCTTTCTCTTGCCTGTCTCATGGATCACTAAGAAGGGCAATGGGCTTTATTCTGCTTGCTGCCCCAAGATGGTGAGATTCTGGAGTAAGAATCTGTTTTGGCAAGCTTTCCAAAGGCAGCCCTGGAAATCGATCATTCTCTCCATTCCTCTGACTTTATTGTGAGAGAGGCTTTAGTCTGGCTGGGTATATACAGTGAGATTTGCAGATCTACTTTTTTTCACAGGTAGGTCCCAAGGTGCACATTCACTGAGAGGTAGGCCCTAGTCTCATTTTTAGTGTAGTTTTAGCAGGGATTTTGTGGAATATTAGACACTTATGTGACTCATAATAAAGATGATATGCTAATGAGATACTCGTTTGATTCCTTGTGTCTGTGTTCAGTTAATTATAACTTGGAGAAGATGGGTGATTGGTGTTTTGTGGCCTTCAACATTCATGGCCATGAATATTCAGAAAAACTGTAAATATAATACACTTGGTGTTTGGATTCTCTCAGGAAGATGATGAGGGACAGAGTTTGTGCCAAGTGGCCATGTGGAGAAGAACTTTAATGTCATGCAGGAAGCAAGAACCTGCTCTTCTATCCAGATGTCTAGTATCTTCATATTCTGTAACCTGAAGCTGTTGACTTCATAGTCCTAGTGAGGCAGAGTAACTTCAGAACTTGAGACAGAGAAAGTAGACATCTTCTAAATCTACTTCATAAATGACAGGGTTATCTTATCTCAGCTCTGTTTGTAACTTCATGTTATAAGACATTATCTTTTCTTCTTCACTGAAAACAGACTGTGGTATATAATTCGAAGATTGATCCAGATTCGTGGTCCTTCGATTTCTTTTATGTTTCTAAAGACTTTTTTGTGTGTGTGTGTGCAAACACTTCTATACAAAAACCTGTCTTTGCTTTACTTCCCCCTTCTAATCTCAATCCCTAGTCCCTTCTTTTATTAATCAGTCTCTAGAAGAGTGACCTGCAATATGTGTATATTAGAGCAATAATTCTTGCCCAAAAGTATTCAGAATTAGATTTATATCAAAATTTGAAATATAAGGGATTTAGAGATTCTGCAGAAATTATAATATCTCTGTATAGTGTTATTTCAGAATTAAATGAGAGAAAGTAAAGAATCTAGTATCATTCCTGGCACAAAATATACATTTAATATTGTTAATACTGTCCATTGAGAATAGCAAAGATAGATTTAAACACCTGAAAAAGTATATATTTTATAATTAAAAACAAAATTGAGGGAGGCCTAGGCCGGTGGATCACTTGAGGTCAGGAGTTCGAGACCAGCCTGGCCAACATGGTGAAAGCCGCCTCTATTAAAAATACAAAAATTAGCCAGGTGTGGTGGCTGGCGCCTGTAATCCCAGCTACTTGGGAGGCTGAGGCTCGAGAATCACTTGAACCCAGGAGTCAGTGGTTGCAGTGAACCAAGATTGTGCCACTGCACTCCAGCCTGGGCAACAGAGTGAGACTCTGTTTCAAAATAATAATAATAATAGAATAGAAATCTCAAATCTATCTCCATACTTAATTTCTAACTTCAGTGATGCATATGACTTAATGGCCTAAGATCATGTTTCATCATAGTCATAGACTATTACAGCTGGCAAGGCCAGTGGAAGGCATCCGACATCTTTATTTTACTTATTCATACACTGAGATAGAGATTGTCTAATTGGTTCCCAAGATTCTATCACTCTTTCCATTATTTGCAGATGCAAAACATCTTGATGAAATCTGGATATTTATTTTGGCCTCTTTAGATTTTTAAAAGAATGTTTTCACTTTTAATTTGCATGTTAGTTCCCATGTAGCCAAAGCCTTTATCCTCTTCCACAAAAAGCTGTGAGGTGCATTCATTGCAATGTCTAAAGAAAAAAAAAGTTATGAGATCACTAAAACCAATGAGTTTGAAGTTGAAAAATTAGCTTTGAGCATCATATATCAGTAGAATGCCTGAACTGTGGAATTGACTCTTAAATTATTACTAATGGATTTCCCGTGGGGGGTGAGGGTTGCATGATTTCGATAAGATGATGCAGGACCTTAGGTCACCAACTCATCCATGATTAAATGTTGCTTGTGAAAACTGTGGGTGATTTTTAGCTCTGATCCATTGAATAATTACAGTATATTCTGGGAAAGGTGTGTTTCACTTAGGTGGCAACATTAGGAAAAAGGATTTCCCCATGCCATTTTCAAAATGAATGTGATGGCTCCTTATCTCTTGTTTATTTCATTGGTCTGCTAGTCCCACTGTGTCAGGGATCATATTATTATAACATAGATTATCTTATTAAAACAGATTCTAAAACAGAAAACAAAACCAAAATAAATTTAAAAGCTACATTAGCCAAAAACTATATACTTCGGGAAATCTCCAATAAGTAGCCATAATTTACCTAATACTTTGAATCATTCAAATGGGATCTCAAAACATAATGAATTCCATAAAAATGTTTTAATATACTTTTGTTATTTATCTCTGACTTTTAAGTTTTCCCCAGTTGTTTATTTAAAATCTTTGCCTACAGCAGACAGTGCTGGTGAGCCGCGGCTTAGTTACTTTCCACCCCCACTATCTTGGGGGTGATCAGTTTCCTCATTTCCAAAACAGGGATGAAAATGGTACCTATCTCATGGGATTGTTGCAAGGGTTAATGAGGTAACATGGAAAGCACTTAGCATAGTGTCTGGTACATAATAACTACTCATCAAATATATGCAATAATTATTGTCTGTCCATTTCGCTTTACCATGGCGGGCAGGAACGTATATTGGGAAGCGCATGGTGTCTGGAGTCAGTTCTGGGGTCTAGTTCTGAGTCAGCCACTTACTCCATGTGGCATCTTGAGAAATTTAATTAACACTTTGAGCCCTATTTCCTCATTTCTAAAATGGATATAATAATATCCAGTTCACTGGGTTGTTGTGAGCACAGTGCCTATTAAGTCCTATTCCTAACAATCGATTATCAACAAGTGAACATTGATGAAGTCTATTCCAAGGACAATGCAAAGCACAAGGTGTAACAGGAAGTTTTAATAGAAAATAAACGGGCGTTCTCCACCACGGGCAAGGAGAGCATCTAACAAATCATGCCAACCATGCACAATGAATTGCTGATGATATATGCAAATTAAAGTGGATCTCCAATCCATGCCCATTTATATTTTTCGAGTGTGGATGTGGAGAAATTTTCAATGAGAGCCTTTTTCCTGTTTTTTTTTTTTACAAGTCAGCAGATCTCCAAAGCCCAACTAAAATATGGGCTGATTAAAGACTCTAGAAAAACTGGAACAGTCGCAAACTGTTCGGCGGCCGGTGCCACAGAAACTAGGACGAACCGAGCCTCTTCTTTCTAACCAAGGGCAGATCTCAGGCTCCCTCGGGGAGATAAAGCGGAAGGGCGAAATGCCGGTCAAGTTGCCTAGACTCGGATGGAAGCGGTGGCCAAAGGGCCCCTCCCCTGTGTCACCAGCCTCCCCATCCCTGTCATGGAGGATTCTCCTCAGGCGTTGTGACAGACCCGAGGCATGTCGCCTGGGGCCCGACGGGCCGAGGAGGAGCCGAGGCGGCCCGAGGAACTCCAGTCCTCACACGGTTAACGCTCTTCCAAGGAGAGTGGAGGAGGGTCCCCGCCCACGAGAACCAGGAGAATCTCAGGGCCGAAGCCCCGCCTCAGTGGGCCCGGCCCCTCCCCGCCCGCCCGCCGCCCAACTCGGGCAGGACCGCTGGCTGCACCTGCCCGCGCGCACACGCCCCTCGTGCCCCAGGCCTCGCCGCCGCCGCCGCCCTCGGCACGCGCCCGCTGCGGCTTGCCCGCACCGCCCAGCCTCTGCGCGGGCTACGGCGCACGAGCCGCCGCCGCCGCCGCGCTCCTCCCCGCAGCGGACGCCGCCCTCGCGTAACCGCCGAGGAAGCTGAGGCGAGCCTGGGCCGGGTGCGAGGGCGCGCGGGCGCCGCCGCGGTTGTTTCACTGCTCTCCCGCTCCAGCTAGGACGGTCTTTGCCGCCACCTCCTCCTCCTCCGACCTCAGTCCTCACCACCCGCCTCCCGCTCCTCAAAAGCACCCCCGAGTTCCCACCCCCTCACGCCCCACCCGCGGAAACGAGGCCTCGGGAATTCAGGGGAGTGGCTGTGGGGGCGCGTCGCGGCTCCCAGCTCGGCCAGCCCCCCTTTCAAGACATGGTCTGATCCCCATTGTAAAAGCTGCGCCCCGAAGAGGAGGAGAGAGTGGTGCTCCCTGCCTGGGGCTGCAGGGAGCTCTCCGTGCTGAAGCTCTTGCATTATTTTAGGGTGGGGCGAGGAGGGCCCTGGATTTTGGGGAGTGGGGGGTGGGTGGAGAGGAGGACCCGAGGAGGGCAAGGACTCTGTGGGGGAGTCGGTGAAAGACTATGGGGAAGGACCAGGAGCTGCTGGAAGCTGCTCGCACTGGAAATGTGGCTCTGGTGGAGAAACTCCTGTCTGGCAGGAAAGGAGGGATCCTGGGCGGTGGATCCGGACCCCTGCCCCTGTCTAATCTGCTAAGGTAAGGACGGGCACCAGCTCCGGGGTTGGCACACCTCGTTATGCATTGTGATGGATATACGTCCTCCTCCTCACGGTGATTGCACCTGGTGGCTGCCAGCGATTCATTCTTAAATTAGGTAGGAAAACAGACTGCGTGTATGGAGAGGAGGCATGAGCCTCCCAGTCAGACTGATGCCTTAGATTTTTTGAGTAATTTTAAAATAGCCTTCCATCAATGCGTCAGTAAGCTACTTTTCCTCTGAGCCGTGGTGCAGAACTTGTACATGCACTAGTGTTGCTTGAAGAAAATCGACGTTCCGCCCGCTTTCCATCAACGTTTATCATATATTTGCAGCTTTGAACCCAGCCTTTTTTGTCTAGTTAAATGAAATTGGCAAAGAAGCTCTTGCGTGCATGCAATTACCCTGCAAAAACCACAGCCTTCAGTGGTTGCTACCTTCTCTTGCAGAAGGTATATTTGGTGTGCCGTGGGTTATGATCCCACAAAATGAAGTGAGTGAACCTTCTTTCTGGTGAGATGTCTTCAGTACAGGATGTGTGTAAAACTTGATGAGGGAGGTTAGGCAGCCCCAGCAGTACTTTCAATTACCTGGACATAGCTGAGTGAAACTTGGTTATTATAGCTCAGGGTGAAGGATGCCAGGTCGGGATTGGGATAGTGTATGCAATATACTAGAGGCCTTTTAATGTGAAGATGTTGCAGGTGAGACTGGTATTGCTTAGAGAATCTTTCTAAGATGACATTAAAAAAAATTGTCAAGGTCTTCATTCAGCAGTACCTTGGAAATAGCGGGGTTGATTTGGATACTTGAGAAACTATTAACTTAAAAGTTGTATTGATGGACATACGAAATCAACTGGGAGGGAGGAAGCCTGGAGAGTGTTTACTGGATAAAATTAAAGGGAAACTATTTAGTTTCTAAAATCGTGGCTATCCAATTTATCCTGGATATTTTTGGAGTCATCAATTGTCATTCATATCTTTACCTTAAAACATCTCTTGGATAACCCAACTATATTTGTAAAAATTTTGAAAAGCCCAAGTGATTTTCCTGGTTTTAAAAAAAACTCTTCCACGCTACCTTTGACAAGTGCTTAATACAGACTTTTGGGTGATGACATTGTGTTCTTTACACAACTTCTCATAGGTCGTGGTGGTCAGACAGCATAATTAATTATAGGACTAGCTAGCAGGGAAAATGGAAAGTTTCTATTACTGTGAAATAAATTTAGTTGAAAGTAGTTGATGGGATTTAAAAAAGCCCCATATGTTATTCTGTATACTTGTTGACAGTGACATTTTATTGGAATGATAGTTTATGTCAGAACAATGAATATTTATAGGACTTTTTTCAATAGGTCATAGAGATGACTTGTATGTACTCCCTTGTTAAATCTTCATTTTCAAACACAGGTAGACAGTGTGTGCATATTTCATTCAGATTGCAGCTTTAATAATTGCCTGTAGTCACATGTAGTTTATATAAAAGCAGTTTATCTCATTATAGTTTTAAGTTACATGTAAAATAAAAATATTTGCCAGTGGATCCATCAGTTATAAAAATGATTATGTCTAGAAACCTATATGCTGAAAGAGGTTTCTCAAAATAAATGATTTTTTTGGGAGAACATGAGGAATTCTTTGAGAACAGTGAGAACTTCAGTTAATTTTATTGTGATAAATCATATTTTGAAAACACTCTTTGTGACAGAACTCAAAAGCAAACATCCTTTAACTACTCCTTTCCCAGTTGTGATTTTTTTTTTTAAAAAGAATAGATGTCAAGTTTTAGGGATAAAAATACCAAGTATTTAATGTTAGTGAACACCAAATTATCAAAATAGTGACCCCCAGTGTATATCTTGAATGAGAGGTTTTCTCTTTTGCTGTTGTTGTCAAAGGTAGCAGTAGTAACTCTACAACAAAGAATGCACATAAAAAAGTAAACAACATGTGTTTATTAGAGTACTTTGAACCAAGTTGTAAAAATCACAGACAAAACCAATAACCTTTAAGTTTGCTTTTGTCCATCTCATACTCAATAAACAGTGTCTGAAGAAAATGAGAGTTGAAATTGTATTCTTTGGGTGATCATTTGCATAAAATGACGTTCCTAAGAATGCACATTTTATTTAGTTGTCACTGTATTTCAAAAATGATTGTCATCAGAAATTTATTGGCAGGATAATGGAAAATGTGGTTCCCCTATCAAACATAATGATACTTTGAGATTTCTTAAGGTTTTAGAATGAACTGTAGAGTATGTTTGGCACTTTCCCCCACTTGGTTTATTACTTGGGTTGTGTAATAATGGTGTCAGACTCTTTGCTAAGTGCTTACATGTGTCGTCTCGTTCAATTCTTATGTCAGCCTTAGGAGGTCCATTCTCATTTCACGGATGAAGGACTAAAAAGATAAGATTAAGGACTTGCTCATGGTGACATAATTCACGATGGCAAAGATTTAAAATTCTGTGATTCAGATTTGTTTTTACCACATTTTAAAATCTCATTCATTGAATCTGTTTTATTCACAAAAGTTTAGAGGTATTTGGCCAGTTCTGACAGTCCAATTTGAACATTTTTTTTTTGCTATGAAGAATACTTCAATTTGAAATTCCTTAAATTTTGGTATTTTTTTTCTAATTAAACAAAATCTCACAACTGCCCTTTGAGGGTTCACTAGACAAGAACTTTTCTGAAGATGCTTCTGAATACTTGTTATCTACTGATAATACGAAATTATTCTTTGAGCAGTAACTATATAGTGGGGACTCAGGTATGCTTTTGGGTGGCACTGCAATTTTCAGCAAAAGCAAGAATTCCATTGACTAAATTAAAAAAGCTCTCTAAGCCTCGTTGTTCTGTAAGAGTGGAAATAGTAATAGTACCTATCATATAAGACTGTTGTAAGGATTCAATGAAGTGTAAAGTAATGAATGCAAAACATTTAGCATATAGCTGTTCATTGTTAGTGTTAATATTTTTCATGCAGCTCTAAAGTGCTTGACTCTATTCCTTAAGGCCTTAATGACTAAAGATTTGCTTCATATTGGACTGGGAGTAAATTTTCCATTACAATCATAGAATCTTCAAATAGAAAGGGACCTTTCATCCAACTTCTCACCTAGTGCAGAAATTTTCTTTGTAACATCTCTTAACTGTTAGTTATTCCAGCCCTGTTAAATCTTCCAATGACTAGATCCATTCTATTTTGACAGCTGTAATTATTTAAAATTTTTTCCCTTCATTGAGTTAAAATCCACTTTCCTGTGCCTTTCAGCAATTGGTAGTAGGTTGGCTGTATGGGTCAATATAAAGTAGTCTAAGTCATCCGCCAGAATAGTTCTTCAGGTGCATGTATTTAGCTTTATAAATCTTTATTTTTCATGGAAAAACTATCATCTCCATTAACCTTTTATATGGCAAGAGATCATAGGTGTAAAGAACTTAGTTTTCATACTTTTCACTTTTTCCTTCTTTACATATTCTGAAATTTTGCAATGATTCTCTTAAAATATGGTGACTAGAAATTAGCAAAATTCAGTAGATGTCTCTTGACCAGAGTAGAATATTATGGCTGAATAAAAAAACTGAGGACAGCAGGTTACAAGAAACATTTATAGTATGATCTTATTTTTGTAAGAAAAAAATAAGTTTGTGTGAACATTTATAGTGTGCATTTAGATGTATGGAATGCTAAGACACCAGAATGAAGATAGTATTCATCTTTGAGTGGTGGAATTGTTTGCATTTTCCAGTGTTCTGTAATGAATATGTATTATGTAATTAACATAAAATAGCAGCTATTAAAACATGATGCAATGAAATTATTATCTCTTTATTATTGATCTAAGACCTACCTACAGGTCAAAATTTTCTGGGTCATGTAATGGTGTTGGCTCATATTAAACATAGAATCAATTAAAATTTCCTGATATATATATATTTTTCAATGACCTGTGAAGTGATGATTCGCCTTTCTGGTACTTTAAAAAGTGTTGATTGAGCTTGAATTAGTCCTATCCCATTTTATCTGATTTGTTTTAGGTTGTGTTTGTAATTTCCCTAGATCTTTTTGACTCTTTTTTCTTTCTTTTTGACTCTGAATTTGTCTTTCAGCATTTTAACTTCTATCCTCTGTATCATCCAGAGATTTAATAAGGATGTTTTCTATAATTTGCATTCAACACACCATGATATATCCCCAAAGAACCTCTCTTCAGCTTAGTACAAATTTAAAGTAGCAATCTTTACTCATGTAAAATCCTCTTTACTTTTCTACCAGGATTGAAACCACGTAATAGACAGTCAGCTATTTATCTCCATTGTTCCTGTGAGAATATTGTGAGGTATTTTATCTACTGCCTTTCTAAATTTGCACTGTGTTTAAGTTTATGGCATTTCTTTGATCTATCCTTTTAAATTCCATCAAAATCAGTCTACTTTATTATGGCTTGTTTCTGGTAGTGAGCCATTCCTTCTACCCTCTTGCATATAATTCTTCTGGGTCTGGAAATGCATACTTATTTAAAGCATCTTACTGTCCCTTACGGTCTCTGTTTGGACCTTCAGTAATCTCCTGAAATTATTTGTTTATCCCTTCTGATTTGAAAATGGTCTCAATAGGGGAAATAGAAGCAAAATAGAAGCTAGGAAAAATTAGATCTTTGGCACTGTTAGATATAATAGAAAATTCTCTTGTGGTTTACAACTACCCACAGTTTTTTTTTTTTCACTCTGTCAGAACTTAAGGTTAAATTAACTATTACACCTTCTTTCTCTTTTTCAAACTTAGCTGAAAAGGACATTAGCATTTTTCCTGGACAAGTATACATTTCTCTTTTGTGTTTACTTGCAGTTATACCTCTTACTACCCCCTTTCATCCTTAAAGAAATCTGAGCTCATCCGAGCACTAAAATTGAGTTGTCTCCCTCCTTTTCTTTCTCCAGGTTTTATGTGAAATTTCAGTTTATTTAACATATCTTTCATGAGACAGCTGCAAAATCTTTTTAAAAAACTCTCTTCCTTTGGCACAACTACCTTTTATTCTAAACTAATTTCCACTTAAAAATGTATTTTTTTTTTGCCGAGTATAGGATTGAGAATTATTTATATTTTAATACAGTGATAAAAGTTTATTAATGCCTCAAACTTATTTGATTTTCTTAATGCCTCAAAAGAGTTGAGTTTTATATAAGGTGTATTTAGTAAATTATTGTCAGAAATAAATAATTCAGTTCTTAAGATCCCCATATGAAAAAGTAGATCAATAAGAAGTGGGGCAAAATAATCTTCTGGTCACCAAAGACATAAAAACCAGAGAGCTTATAATTTTTCAGATTAGGATTCAGCTCATGGCATTTTGGTGATGAGTACAAGGAGATAACAGGCAACTAGGAAGTACTGTAATTTTCACAACTACTTGGGCAATTGTTGTTATTGGGACTCTGATATAAGAAACTCACTTTCAGGGAAACTGCATTGGTTAAATGAAATAAATCACAAATAGAGCAGTTAAGCTCCATGAAAATGTTATATCTATAAAAATAGTCAAGTTGCAAGTGGGTTATCTATTTTAGATAGTAATGATGTTTGAAGTGGTGATTGCACCATTATGTTCAGGGAGCTGTATCTGCCAGAGTGAACAGTGCCAGCTGCATGATGGGGAGTAAGGAGAAAGGAGAGTGAATTTTGGTATTGACCTCTTTCTCCACTGAGCAGGGTTTTCAGCTCCCTTTTTAAAACACTGAGGATGATGTGTAGCAGTGAACTAGGACACCAGCCAGTGAGCTACTACTCAACCTGTCTATACACTGCACAGTTTCTTGTGTGACTCTGATTTCTTACACATCACAAAGGCTGATGCAAGTCTTCACTGACATTAAGGCAGAAGCATGTAATATTTATTAGTGCCTCTACTGACTTTAGCAATTTAACCTTTCAGGTGACAGTAAACAATTTGATTAGTTCAGTTATATACTGAAATAATTTTGAGGTACTTTAGGAAAATTCTATTAGAAGCCTATGATAGAACAGTATTCCTGAGTATTAAACTAGACATGGAAGCTCAGTATAATGCCAGACAAAGGTTAGAAAAGACTAATTTCATTCTATGGAACCTGAAGATATTTAACACTTAATGCATTTTAGTATGTCTTTAGTTTCCATTTTGGACATATTGCAGAATGATGTTAGTTAATTAAAATACAGTGAGTTTTTATTACTCATTTTATGTTGATTTGGGAGAATATTTTATATTTGAAAAAGGAATTTACAAAGAAGACTCATCTATCTTCCAGTTCTTTCTCATGCATGTGAGGACATGGTTATGTAAGCCATACAGGCAAGCAGAGGCACAACGCCAGTTGAAAACTCATTGAATTTTCTTGTGTAATACAGATCTAGAAACTCTTGTTAGTGTCTGCTTTTCTTCTTTGGTGTCAGTAAGATAGCAAATAAAATTTACATTTGTGTAAAATCTGAGTGAGGCTTTTAATTGAGTTTTGAAATGGATCAAAAAATGATCAGAGGATAAATTTTTTTCACAGTGCTATGATTTGAATGTTGTCTCCAAAACTCATGCTGAAATTTATTTGTCATTGTTAGTGTAAAGAGATGGGATCTGTCTAGACGTGGTGGCTCACACCTGTAATTGCAAGCTTTGGGAGGCTGAGGCAGGAGGATCACTTGAGGCCAGTAGTTCAAGAATAGCCTGGGAAGCATAGTGAGATCCTGTCTCTATAAAAACAAAACAAAAGAAAATAGCCAGGTGTGCATTGCATGTCTGTAGCCCCAGCTACTTGAGAGGCTGGGTAGGGAAGATTGCTTGAACCCAGGAATTTGAGGCTGCAGTAAGCAATGATCATCCCACTGAACTCCAGCCTAGGTGATAGAGTGAGGCCCTACCTAAAATAACAACAAAAACAAACATGTGGGACCTTTTAGAGGTGGTTAGGCCATGGGGACTCTGCACGTATGAATGGATTAATGCCATTATTGTGGGAGCGGGTTAGTTATCATGAGAGGCTGCTCACAAGAGAATGAGTTCAGCCCAATTTCTGTTTCCCATGCTTGCTTGCCCTTCTGCCTTCTGCCATGGGATGATCCAATGAGAAGGTCCTCACCAAACGCTGAGCAGATGCTAGTACCATGCCCTTTTACTTCCCAGCATCTAGAAATGTAAATCAAATAAACATACATTGTTTGTAAATTACCCAGTCTCAGGTACTCTCTTATAGGAACACAAAATAGACTAAGACACTCTGTTTCTTCTACTGCACTGTCCAGAATGTTCATCTCTGAATCTGATTCTTATGAATTGTGCTTTCTTTTTAAATGGCATGTCTTCATGGATCTAGTTGTAAAATGGAACTTTGATTAAGCTGTGCAGTAGAGTTATTTGGATTCTATTGTGTTATGAGAGTAGCTTTATTTGAAGTGGTTAATTACTTCTAGTTAAGTGAACTGAAACAAACTGCTTAGACTTGTTACCATTCTATGATCAAATTGGATCAAATCTTGATTGATGGATGTGAGCATAAACAGCCAGCCTCTTTTCCTGTTTCTATTTCTCACACCACATTCCCTTTAACCCTCCTCAATCACATCTCAGAAAAAAAGCCTTTTTTTCTAATTACTACAAGTTCACCCTGGCTCCAGTTTTTGTGCCAGCTGGCATCATCTCTAGATTCCAGCATATCTCAATATTAAAAAAATTCAACAGATTTTAGATACAGGAAGTATGTGTGCAGATGAGTTACATGGGAATATTGCATGACACTGAGGTTTGAAGCATGGATCCCGCCACCTAGGTAGTAAGCATAGTACCTAATAGTGGTATTTAACTTACCCTCTTTCCACCCTCTATTAGTGCACTGTGTCTGTCATTCTCTTGTTTATGTCCATATATACTTAATATTTGGCTCCCACTTACAAGTGAGAATGTGGTATTAGGTCTTCTGTTCCTGTGTTAATTTTCTTAGGATTATGGCTTCCAGCTTCATCCATGTTGCTGCAGAGGACATGAATTCATTCTTTTTTATGGCTACATAGTATTTCATGGTGTATATGCACCACATTTTCTTTGTCCAGTCTACCATTGATGGACATCTAAGTTGATTCTACATCTTAAGTTGATTCTACATCTTTGCTACTGTGCATAGCACAGCAATAAACATGAGTGCATGTCTTTTTGGTAGAATGATTTTGGGTATATACACAGCAATGGGATTGCTGGGTCGAATGGTAGCAATTTTAAGTTCATTGAGAAATCTCTAGACTGCTTTCACAGACAACTGAAAGAATGAAAGAAGATATTTGCAACCTAGGTATCTGACAAAGGCCTAATATCCAGACTCTATAGGGAACTTAAACAAGTCAATAAGCAAAAAACAAGTAACCCTAATAAAAAATGAGTAAAATCATGAACAGACATTTCTCAAAAGAAGACATACAGGTGGCCAACAAACATAAAAATGCTTAGCATCACTAGTTATCGGAGAAATGCAAATCAAAGACACAGTGAGATAGCATCTCACACCAGTCAGAATGGCTGTTATTTAAAAGTCAGAAGACAAAAGATGCTGGCGAGGCTGCAGAGGAAAGGGAAAGCTTATCCCTCAATGTTAATTTGTCCTCTAACCTCATGGATCCAGTACCCTTTATTTTCTGTTTTTACCCTACCACCAAAAAGTGTTTGTGGGACCTGACAGTTAATTAATAGTGAAGTTGTAATTGATTGGTAAAGCTTTTAGAAAGAAGTAGTTCTTTTTGTATTTTCATTTAAAGAGGCAACAAAACATTAGGCCAAAATAGTAAAGTCGTTGAGCTCTTCTGGCAGAACAAATGGGGTGAATTTTGTCAGGTTTGTAAGAGAATGTTGGATACAGGTGGTAATTCTTCCCTTTTTTTTTTGAGACAGGTTCTTGCTCTGTCACCCAGGCTGGGATGCAGTGGTATGATTACAGCTTACTACAACCTCAACACCCTCCAGGCTTAAGTGATCCTCATGCCTCAGACCCCAGGTAGCTAGGACTACCAGCCTGTGCCACCACGCCCAGCAAATTTTTTGATTTTTTTCTAAGGACAGGATCTCACTGTTCCTCAGACTCCTGCCATACATAGTGATTCTTCTGATGGATCTGGGCAAAGTAAATTGAAAACCTTTTGGAAAGTATTCACCATGCTAGACACAATTAAGAACATTTGTAGGCCAGGCACAGTGGCTCATGCCCATAATTGCAGCTCTTTGGGAGACCAAGGTAAGAGGATCACTTGAAGCCAGGAGTTCAAGACCAGTTGGGCAACATAGGGAAACCCCATTTGTTGGGGTCTGTTATTGAGGTCTCAAGTGATCTTCCTGTCTTGATTGTTCTTGAACTCCTAGGTTGGTCTCAAACTCCTGGGATCAAGCCATCCTCCTGAGTTAGCCTCCCAAAGTTCTGGGATTATAGGTGTGAGCCACCATGCCCGGCTAATTCTTTCTTCTTAAAGGCCAAAGGGGAAGGGATTTGTTTGGATACATGAAAAATGAGAGAGTATATGGCTGGTGATAGAAAAGTCTTTTCTTTTTGCTACTCATTTAGACCCTAGAATTTTTTTTATTGGATTATATAAACCCATTTTAGATATAAACATATGATATATTATTTCCCTGTATCAGAAATTATTACTTAGCTGTACAGGCATAGCTCAGACATATTGTGGATTCATTTCCACACCACTACAATAAAGTGAACCATACAAAATTTTTGGTTTTCCAGTGCATATAAAAATTGTGCTTATATTATACTATACTCTGTTAAGTGTGCCCCACAGTATTATGTCTAACAAAACAATGTATAATTAAAAATACTTCATTGCTAAAAATGCTAATGATAATTTGAGCCTTCAGAAAGTTGTAAGCCTTTTGCTAGTAGAAGGTCTCGTCTTAATGTTGTTGGCTGCTGACTGATTAGAATGGTGGTTGCTGGAGGCTGCGATGGCTGTGGCAATTTCTTAAATGAGACAATAATAAAGTTTCACATTAGTTAACTCTTCCTTTTACAAAAGATGTTTCTGTAGCATGGGATGCTGTTTGGTAGCATTTTACCCATGGTAGAAGTTTCAAAATTGGAGTCACTGGAGTCACTCCTCCCAGGCCCTGCTGCTGCTTTATCAACTAAGTTCATTTATGTCATGTTCTAAATTCTTTGTTAATGTTTAAGTAATGTTCACAGTGTCTTCATCAAGAGTGTCTTCACCAGGAGTAGATTGCACTCATGAAACCACTTTCTTTGCTCATCCATAAGAAGCAACTCCTCATCTTTTCAAATTTTATCATGAGATTGTTGTCAGTCAGTCCAATCTTTAGGCTCCACTTCTATTTCACTTGCTGTTTCCACCACATCTGCAGTTCCTTCCTCCACTGAAATCTTCAAAGTGATTCATAAGGGTTAGAATCAACTTCTTCAAAAACTCCTGTTAATGTTGACCTCCTCCCATGAATCACAAATTAATTAATTTGCAATAGCATCTCACTCTGTCCCCCAGGCTTGGAGTGCAGTGGCATGATCACTGTGCTCACTGTAGCGCTGACCTCCCAGACTCAGTGATTCTCCCCTTTCAGCCTTCTAAGTAGCTGGGACCACAGGCATGTGCTACCATGCCTGGCTATTTTTAAAGTTTTCTGTAGAGACAGGATTTCCCTATGTTGTGCAGACTGGTCTTGAACTCCTGGGCTTAAGTGATACTCCTACCTTGGCCTCCCAAAGTGTTGGGATTACAGGCATGAGCCACTGCACCTGGCCCACAAATGTTCTTAGTGGTTCTATAGCTGCCACTAGGTATGGCATCTATAACCTTATGGAATATATTTCTTAAATAAGAAGACTTGAAAGCCAGAATTACTCCTCAATCTCTGGGCTAAAGGATGGATGTTGTGTTAGCAGTCATGGAAACATTAGTCTCTTGTATATTTCCATCAGAGCTCTTGTGTGACTAGCTGCACTGCCACTGAGCAGTGATATTTTGAAAGGAATCTTGTTTTTTGTGAGTGGTAGGTCTCAACTGTGAGCTTAAAATATTCGGTAAACCATGCTACAAGATGTGCTGTCATCCAAGCTTTGTTGTTCCACTTGTAGAACACAGGCAGAGTATATTTAGCCTCATGTTTAAGGGCCCTAGGATTATTTGAATGGTAAATGAGCATTGGTTTCAAGTGAAAGTCACCAGCTACATTAACCCTTAATAAGAGAGCCTGTCCCTTAAAGCTTTAAAGCTATGCAGTGACTTCTCTTTAGCTATGAAAGTCCTAGATGGCATCTTCTTCCAGTAGAGGCTGTTTTAGCTACATTAAAGTTTTGTTGTTTAGTTATCTTTAGCAGCTATTTTAGCTAGATCTTCTGGATAACTTGCTGCAGCTTCCCCATCAGCACTTAACTGCTTCACCTTGCCATTTTATGTTATGGAGATGGCTTTTATCCTTAAACCCCCTGAACTTCTGCTACTCTCAAACTTTTCTTCTGCAGCTTCTCAGCTCCCTCAGCTTTGATAGAATTGAAGAGAGTTAGGACGTTGCTCTGGATTAGGCTTTGCCTTAAGGGAATGTTGTTTGGCTGTTTTGATCTTCTATCCAGACTACTCAAGCTTTCTCCATATCAGCAATAAGGCTGTTTTGCTTTCTTATCATTCATATGTTCACTGGAGTAGTACTTTTCATTTCTTTTATGAACTTTTCCTTTGCATTTACAGCTTGGCTGTTAGGCATAAGAGGCCTAGCTTTCAGCCTGTCTCGACTTGTAACATGCTTTCCTCACTAAGTTTATTCATGTCTAGCTTTTCGTTTAAAGTGAGAAACGTGTGACTTCTCCTTCACTTGAACGTTTATAGGTCAGTGAAGGGGTATTAATTGGCCTAATTTTAATATTGTTGTATCTGAGGGAATAGGGAGGCCTGAGAAGAGGGAGAGGGATGGAATGGCCAGTTGGTGGGGTGGTGAGAACACACACAGCATTATTCAGTTCACAGATCATCATAACAGATATAAATTGCATAGCATTTCACAGGTTTAAATAAAATATTGGTTGGCTGCTTATTTGTTATTTTCATCCCCTATTCCTTCCTGTTTCCATTGTTAAACACAATTATTGGCATAAAAGAGGTTTTTAATACCCATTTTTAGACTGTATTCTAGCCTGGGCAATAAAACAAGAATCCCATTCTCTCTCCCTCTTTCTCTTCCGCTTTCTTTCTCTCTCTCATTCTTTTTTTTTCTTTCTTTTGCTGTTCCTTTCTCTTCTTCTCTCTTTTTCTAAAATCTCTTCCTTTTTCTTTCTCTCATTCTTTAAAAAAAAAAAAGGGTTTGTGTGGGTTTTGATGGGCCTGTTTGTTAATAACACAGACACTTTCGAGATGATTCAATTATACATTTACAAATAACAGCAAGGATTATGTGAGCAATTATTATGTGCTGACTCTTTTCTTATATCACCTTATATTTTATTTGTGCTCTTAAGCCAGCTGCTCTTTAATGTCATCATTAAAGGACACCTACTTTTGTGAGTCACAGTGCTAGGCAGGAGTGGCGAAGGGAGTGAAAAGATAAATAAAGACTTAGCCTCTGTCTCAGAGAGGACAGCTGCTGTGGAGAAGACTTTGGGTCATATTAACATGGTCCCTGATTTCTTTTCCCAAGTTATATGATACGTTGAAGATAGTAAAACTCACTTTGTGACCATCTCTTGGGAGTTACTCTTTCTATTTCAAAGGATTGATGCTTTGCCATTGTCCTTACACATGATTGCTGGCCCTTGAACTTGATCTTGAGTGCTCAGGAACACTGGACTTTGGAGATGATCTGACCTCCCAGTGACTCACTTGCTAATAGACAGTAAACGGGAACAGCGAACGTCACAGTAACAGCTTTCCTGCCAAAGAACCCTGTCATGTGAGAAGGCCCAGTCAAATGGCACCTCAAATAAATACTTGAACACACCATTAGGCTGTTTTCCACCATTGTTCTTTGTTTGCAGCAGATCATGCATGGGTCTCAGCCTAAAAATTTAACACCAGATGGGTTGTTTGGCTTGGTACTGTCCTATCATTCAGAGATTTCAAAGAACCAAAGAGACAATGCAGGTGGTGGGAACATCCAAAATCATGATAAATACAAACCACCTGTAGCCTTTCATGAGTTTATGTGTTAAGGTTATGTGTTCTTGATGAAAACAAATCATAAATCTGGATGGTTGACATAATTTTGAAAGTCACCTCTCTATCACTCTCCAATTTTTTACTCTCTCCAAATGCATGTGTTTTTATTAGGAAAAGGCTTAATAGTCAATGATCTTTCAATTACAAGTGACAGAAAACTCAACTCAATTTAGCTTGAGCAAAATGAGCTTGCCTGGGTTTTGATAACTGCAATATCCAAAGATAAGCTTCAGGCATGGTGGTATCCAGGGACTTAAATAATGTATTAGATCTACCTGTCCATCTCTTTCTTCCCCTGTCCACTTCATTAGTTTATTACCAGGCTTCCTCTCTAGTTGGCCTGATCATTCCAGGCTTATGTTTTCTTTGCACCTGGTTGTCTCAGTGAAGAGAGGCCTCTTTGCCTCAATTGTTCCAACAAAAGTCCTGAGATTATAAGTATAATAGGGTTGACTTGGATAATTTGTTCAGCCTTAGTGCTGAAATCAGCCTCACCTAAGTCATCTGCAGTGAACATGAGGAGTGATGGTTCTCTAATGGAAAAAAATCAGGTGCTGTGAAAGAAAAAGAATGAATGGATACCAGGGAAGCAAAAGCAACCACATTTATTGTAGAGCAACAAGGGAAGGAGCTGATTGTGATGAAAAATGCTCTCACTTGGTTAAGGTTCTGAGTGGACTTGGAGGTTACCACATATTTCGGATCCTGGCAGGAGATGGAGGGAAAGGTCGAAAGGGATCATTGGAAAGGATTTAATACAGGAGTAATTTAAAAGGTATAGCCAAGGTTTGGGAAACCAGTAAGAGACAAAGAAGAACTCTGGGGCCAACAGTAGTAAGCGGTCACTACCATTCCTTGACCAGAAAGGGCAAGGAGAAGCAACAGTTACCTGAAACTAGGGAGGCTTGCAGCTATAGAAAAGTGCCACCCACTACCAGCTGTGGTCTTTGGAAGAGAAATGCATCCCCTGCCAACCCCTGCCCACTGACACCCTGCTGGTGTCTTCCACGGGCTAAAGCTGGCTGGAAGCCAGAGGCAAGAAGCCCCATGGATGTGCTCTTAAGGTTAGTCTTCCAGGATACAGAGAAGGATGGGAAAGGTAGAGGCTGGATCTGAAGGGGCAAAGGGAGGCTGCCCAACACATACAGCCCTGTACCTTCCAAGTTGATGGTCTCAATTCTCGGAGGTACTTTTCTCTCATCTCTTTAAACACAAGCTATGTTGAAAATCATTACCATTATTCATGAAATTAAAAATCGTCCAAAGGTTACTCTTTCTCACCTATAAATTGTCTGATGCCTTTTGCTTATCCCAAACTATTAGCAAACATATTATTAGACATTCTCATAGAACAGTAATAAATGTGCACATAAAGCTCTTCTTGTTTTTAGCACATGATTGTTCTTATGATGTAATTTTGGACAATCATTCCAGAGGTCTCCTTAAGAGTATTATGCAGAGTATCCATAACAGCAATAATGACTGATCATGGATAATTATGAAAAGCAAGAATGTCTTTTATTGCCTTCATTTTCAAGCTTCTCAGATCAAGTTCAAGAGAACAAATCCAAACCAGATTTTTTGAATAAATATTTAATACTGAATCCTGGTGTGGAGATATATGAATGGTTTTTAGCAAAATGTTACAATGAATGGCAAATCCTTAATACGATGCCTTTCTTATATTATCACAAATATCAGTGAATTCGCTTGGTATTTGTAAAGACAGAAAATGTGATCCTATATATATCCAGCTGTAATTTACCTTAAATTTATGTTCTTTGTCTTTTCCTATATTGTTATATTTTGTAATTTTCATAAATTTATCACAGTCATTCTGTGACAAGGTTGTACAGATTATATTTAATTTCAAGTTTTTGAAGTGGCATTTATATGAACTCAAATAATGTGAAACAACAACTTCCTTTTAAAAATTCTGTTTAATGCAAATCCTAAAACCTCCTCACCACTATACAGGAGGAAAATTTAATATTAACATTATTTTTCTTCATAAGATAGTCAGGAGACTTGAAGAATGGCTTCTGAGAAATGACAGGGATTTGAGTGGATGGAGAAGGTTCCCTGCATTCCAAGAGAGGAGAAAGAAGGAAGGCCTGTGTTAGTACAGCTTTTGTGGGGAATTGGGGGAAGACCAGTGACTGGACTAAAGTGAGGCAAGAGTTCATCCTGGAGAAAAGTGACAAGTGGACGGGACACCTTGACTAGCACTTGATTATGGAAGTTTTTTTTTTAAAAAATAGACAAGGTCTCACTATGTTGCCCAGGCTGGAACTCCTGGGCTCAAGCAATCCTACTGCCTCCCAAGTAACTGGGACTACAGGTATGTGCCACTGCCCCTGGCTACCAATTATGGTAGCACTGTCACCTGTAGATGCGTCATGCACATCAATGTAAAGTCTTTCCCATAACCATATTAGCCTCAAATCTTTTGTATTTTTAGTAGAGATGGGGTTTCACTAAGTTGGCCAAGCTGGTCTTGAACTCCTGATCTCAGGTGATCCACCTGCCTCAGCCTACCAAAGTGCTGGGATTACAGGTGTAAGCCACCATGCCCAGTCAACCTCAAATCTTTTAACACCTTGCAAGCCCTCTCTGGCCCAAGAGGACCCATAAATACTAACTTCTGTGAATTGTAAAATGCATCATGCCTCAAACACATTTTTCCCAATCTTTGTTTCTTAGTACAACTACTCTTTTTACAGTTATCATTATATTTCAGATAAGGGAAAAACATGCTAAGTTCTGACTCTCTTCCCACCTAGAGAAACAATAATAAACAGGGACACAGCAGAATTGTTGAGTTATATTTTGTGCTCAGTTCATCAGGCGTTGCCTTTGCTTTCCCTTGTTATCTCAGTTTGCAAACTATTTCTTGTTAGATTAAATATGCAAAAACACAACACGGCAAAACAAAAAGCCCAGTTGGGAGCTCTGAGATGCAAGTTCAGGTATCGGCTTTACTCATTCCCATTTCGTATTTTTTCAAATGGGAACATTTATATAGTTGTGGCTCCCCATGGTGTTACTGGAGAAAAGGAAGATGGTAATTATTTATTATGGGCAATGTGCTTCAAATAATCTCAATCCAGTGAGTTAAATTTGTAGTATTTGAATAACTTTTCTAAGATCCCTCCTCTGGTATGTGGTAGATTTAGAATTTGAGCTTCTCTTTCTAACTCCAAAGTCCAGCACTTTCCACTAAACTGAGCTAATAAAGGGGCTCAGGAAACATCTGTCCTTATGAGTAATGCCTCAAAAAATCCCATCTAGAGCAGTATCACAGACCAAAAGCACAGTTTCAGAGCTAAGAGACATACCAAGATAACTCAAATCCTTTAAAATTATAAAAATGAGGAAACTCAGTATACCTAGGCAGGGCGACACTTACCAAAATCTTCTCCCCTCTCCTAACTGTATCCATCCTATATCTTCAACTGTTTCCATTCTTCTCGTGACTCTAAAAGAAGAAAACCAAGAAGAAGAGATTCCCTCCTCTCTGTCCTTCTCTTCCATTCTTGACTACATCAATCAACTGAACCTCTCTAGTTAGGCTCCTTCTTTTATCTTCCACAAAGGAATCCTCCTCCCTTCTCTTTCTTCCTAATTTTGTATTATGGGAGATAGCATGGGGAGAAA